>JAINUG010000116.1:2095000-2102500 GCA_029706075.1 Aldrovandia affinis
TTGCTCCTATGGTCTGCGCTACAGATGAAATCAAACCCGGTGCCCACGCAGAGAGGGTTTTGAATCCGTCCGTCTCGATATCGAATATCTCTGTGCAGGTCTGACGCTATCTATGAGATTAGTGTTTTTCAGGATCTTAAAATTAATTTGAATTGAAAGGAGATGAGCAGGGAATGTTGAGGAGGGATGGGGAATGTTGAGGAGGGATGAAGTTAATCTGTGCCTGAAGTTGTGTGTCGCATGGTCACGATACAGAGCCGTGACAGAAGACACAATACAGTACCCTGCATGCGTATCTCCTCTTCATTGTGCAAAAACAGCTCGTTAACCTTGTGCACTGCCTACGTGTACCGTTTCTGTCTGAACTTTAAAGGCTGGGATCGATCGATTCGTTTGGTAACTAACTGTTCTTTAGTCAAAAAGTAAAGCGAAAATGTTGCCTTTTGACCTTTGAAATAATTGCATGTACCCATCGCCGTTATAACGTGTGGACATTTAATGGAGAAACCGCGTGATGCCCGACTGCATGGACACATCGCCCCAGCCTGCGTTGCGTCGTAACGTGGGATTGGAGACATTCGCTGTGAGCTGTTCCCCTTCAGGGACCGCCGGTGAAACCTCACCTAACGACTAAAACACCCGCCCTGCCCAGACAGCGCTCAGCCTGAAACCCAATGGGCTGCGTATGCGATTAGGAGACGTTTAGGGGTGTGGGGTTCGGTGGTGTTCGGGGCGAAGACAGAGGACAGAATTCACCCAGAAGACCCCTCTTGTGTGGAGCGCTCTCTCCGCCAGCTGAGCCTCCTCTGTCAAGTGCAGGTCGGCCTCTTATCGATATCCCTATTTCTGCTCCCAGCTAGGCATGCCTCTGGTGGAGATGAGTGGGCTCAGAGATGAGTGGGTGTGAGTGTGTCAGATGTGTGTGAGTGTGTGTGTGTGTGTGTGTGTGTGTGTGTGTGTGTGTGTGTGTGTGTGTGTGTGTGTGTGTGTGTGTGGTGGGATAGGCATGTGGTGTGTGTGTGTGGGGTGTGTAGGCGTGTGTGGTGGGAAAGAGATTGTATAGTGTAGTTTTGAACACAGAATCACCCTGTAACAGACCCTTTATTTGTCTCGTGCTGTAGAGGCACACAGAGCTGCTTAACCCTGAACGTGAGCGGTCTGCAGGCCTCCAGCCTTCCTTCGGTTTGGACTGACTCTAAATGTGTGTGTGTGTGTGTGTGTGTGTGGGGGCTTCACTGCAGCCTGGTGAGGCCAGGTTAATTATGGTAAATTAAATATGGTTATGAAATTAAAGCCGGCTGATTTCTCAGGGAATGGACCGTAGGTATACCAGGGGCAAGGGTGCGCATAATATTCATGTGTAGAAATATTTAATGAGAGGCCAACTGTATTTTGCAAAACCTCTCCTCCTCTCTCCCTCTGTCCCTCTGTCCCTCTGTCCCTCTGTCCCTCTGTCCCTCTCTCCCTCTGTCCCCTCTCCCTCCTCCTCTCTCCCTCTCTCCCCCTCTCCCCTCTCCTCTCCCCTCTCCCCCTCCCCTCTCCCCTCTCCCCTCTCCTCTCTCCCCTCTCCCTCTCTCCCTCTCCCCTCTCCCCTCTCCCTCCTCATCGCTGCAAGCCGATCCCGCTCCAGGTTTGAGAGGAGGAATTGATTTTTGTGTTTGGAGCGGAGGCAGGGTGTGATAAGACCTGGGCCGACGCAGGGCCTGTGGACTGGCCCAGGGAGATGGGCCACTGATCCCAGGCCAGGGTTTCTGCTCCACACAGCGCTGCGTTCACCCATCTCTCCTCTCTCCACCACCCCTCCTGCTCTGTGTGAGCTAACACTGCAGGGCACAGAGCTCCCCGCGGACTCACAGCTCAACTTACTCTCTGATGAGAAACCGTACGTTCATCTGACAGACGGCGTTTATTTCCCAGCTTCGGCAGAATTTGTTTACTGAGAAGGAGTTTTTTTGATATCAGAAATGTTTTGAATTCCGCAGACTGCACTAGCAGAGTAGCAGCTATCAGAGTAAATCGCAGTGACGTGAGTCAAGCACAGGTGTCATTTTTCTGTGGCGTACGTAACGTCTTGCAGAGATTGGTGGGAGAAAGTACAGCACGCCAAAAATCACTAAATCTCCTTTTTATTTTCCCTGACACGAATAATGTTTAAACAATGAGAACCGTGAGGGTGATTGTCAGCGCTGATGTGTAAACTAACGATGGGACCCCCCGCCACCCCCCCTTTGTATTTCCCGCTAACAGACGTGATGGAGATTGATGAAGGTGCTCTGTTTTTAAGTGGCCTATCTGAAACGTTGTGGTTTTGGTTGGTTCAGTGGGACGGGGGGACGGGGGGCGGTCCTGGATCAGGTTCAGTCGAGCCTGCTTGCAGTCATTTAGAAGTCATTTAAAAAGTGTTGCAATTTATCACAAAGAACTGCCTAAACCTGGAGGGGGAGGGCTGTAGTTTTGCCTGGGCTGTAGCCTTCAGTTATGTATTTTTATTTATCTTTGAGCTTTGGAATTTTCCATGTGAGCGACGCAGACAAGGCCTGCCTGTTTGATTTCAGATTAGCGGCTAACAGACAAACAAAAGAAGTTGAAAAGCCCGAGCGTTGAGTCTGCTCACTGACGCATACGAGGGGGGAAAAAACTCCACACAAATGAACCACTAGAACATTCATTATACTATGATTAAAAAAGTAAATAAGTCCTCCTTTTAAGCGCTCTGTGAGGAGGCTGCTGGGAAATGTAGTTTACGGGTGGAGGCAGGCGTGAGGGTGGGCGATCGGCTCTCTCTCTGTGTCCTGCTGCGATGATCCTGCAAATCAGGGGCTCCCAAACCTTCCGAACCCGCGACCCTCTCGACTGTGCCCTGCCCCTTATTAAAATGTAGCTGGGCCATATGTTCAGATGCGGAATTAAAATAGTTTTTAAGGGGCAGTGATGGTTTGGCTGGTCCGGTGTGGCGTGCGCTGGGACGTGGCTCCCTGACAGACAGCGGTTCTAAAACCCAGTCTCTACAGAAACAAATAAAAAAGGTAATAGTGGCTCTGGAACTCTGAAACTCATATCGGCTTCCCTCCCCCTCCCCCCTCCCTGGGGCGGACAGCCAGTCGCCGCCTCCTAGTGGCGCTCCCGACCAGAGCCGAAACTGGCGCGGCCGGTGGAATGGAACCCCCCCTCCCCCATCACGGTTCAGACTCAGCGATGATCTCCGGCGATGATCTCCGGCGATGGTCTCCGGCGTGCGCAGATGACTCCCCACACGCGTGCACAGGCCCGTATTCATATCAGGACACGGGACATGTTTCACGAGGAGATGGATGTCCCGCCTGCAGTGTCACGTCTCTTAAATTGAAATTGTAAGCGCAGAAAGAGACACGCGTGTGGGGAAGGAACTCCAGCTCATTTCGGCGAGTCTGTTGGAGCGATTCGCTGCGCTCCGAGAGAGCCCGGACGTGCTGCTGGGATCGAGCTGGGTCCCTGTTTTTTGCTGCAGTGGCTTTCATGTAAAACACTGTGCTGTTTGGATTAGATTTACTGTAAATAAACGACAGGGTATAGCTCTTAAGTCTCCCCGTGTTCCTGGGGAAGAAATATATTCCTTCTGTGTGTTTGCCTCAATAATTCATAGTTGTTCCTACTTGCCAGGAAAAAAAAAGGAGATCCGAAAAGGCCAGATTCCCAATTCCTCTGGCGCTCCGCAATAGCCTTACCTGCCCATTAATACAGCGTTTAGGTTTACCCTTTGTGCTTCTCAAAGAGGGGAGCATAAATCACTGGCTGTATTTATTATTTAACAGCTATTACTTATTTATCGTACTGACGTCTCCGCGCCCGCAGAAGCTGACCAAGATGGTGGCGTCGGGGGGCTGGGTGGGCGAGACGGAGAGCCTAAACGTCGAGGCGTGATTGGAGACGCAAAATGGGATACAGCAAAAAAACAAACAAAAACTAAAGTTGGAGGAGAGAGGGCTGGAGGTGGTGTTTTGAAGGCGGGTAGAAGCAGGGACATGGGGCTGCAGTGCCCAGTGCTACAGGAGAACAGGCTGGTGATGTATTGCCATGGCCAGTGCCCAGGCTGCAGTATTTCTGCTGAAGAACTTTCTGCTGCTGCTGGAGTCTTGCGAGTGAAACTTGCTTTTATTCTAGTTTTTGTTCAGGGTCATAAATGACTCGCTTCTTCAGACCAAAGATGGAAACTTGCGACGCCTGTATCCACTTTTCCCACAGAAATTTGGTTGGCCACCCTGGGTGCCACCCTACTGATAGGTTAGGTTGTTAATCACACATTTTCAAATGTTTTACATTTTGAATGCCCCCTCGTGTGGTTCTGTGCCACTCTTGGGCCCCCCCTGTTAAAGTGGTTTGAGCTCACCCACCCCTGCCAGAGATGCCCGCGGAGGGAACACACAACGAAAGGAGAAGGGGGTTCCTGGAGCTGCACTGGGCGCGGTCCTGAGGAATGGGAGGAGGGGGAGGAGGAGGAGGAGGGGAGGAGGAGGAGGAGGGAGGGGAGGAGGGGAGGAGGAGGAGGAGGAGGAGGAGGAGGAGGAGGAGGAGGAGTGGGAGGATTAGGAGGAGGAGGAGGAGGAGGAGGAGGAGGGGGAGGAGGAGAGTGGGAGTAGGAGGAGGAGGAGGAGGGCGGGGCGGCTCGCCAGGAGCGCAGCAGATGACTGGCCTCCACGCTCCGTCCAGCTCCGAGCCTCCACAGATTTACTGCCGGCCTGACACCGCGGTAAAGCATCGCAACATGGCGGATACAGGCCGGGAGTGCTGGAGGCAGAAGAGCAGCCTCTTGATGAGGACGCACACAGATCTCCAAGCCAAAGAATATACCCGATAAATTAAACTGGACGGGGCGGAATCCGGAGTGCTTCTATCCAGTAATTTATTTATGCAGGGTGCGTTGTCAACCAGAACCCCCTCCCACGCCCCCCCCCTCCACCCCCACAGTTAAAAGGGAAGGAGGGAAGCGCTCTCTCTCTCTCTCTCTCTATAAACGTGTTGTAAATTCCAGACCGACTGCAACACACTTTTGAAGTGTAAGGCAAGGGGATGGTCTTAACTGTGAAACTGCTAAAGGACTGTGACATCACACACAGATTTCACACCTTCACTCTGATTGGCCCTTCCCTGCCTGACTGTGTTCTGTGCTTTTAGTTTCAAGTGAACCCATTATCTATACAGCATGGCTGTCCCCCTCCCCAATTTGGGGGCCAATTACACCCTCTCGTCTATGTCAGCTATCCCCCTCCCTCGTACTGTGAGTTCACCGTCTGCGACTCCTGGACCGGCAGTGACAGAGATGGACCTCCTCTGAGATAGAGCCCTGCCAAGCCGTCGACCGTTACGCCATGCCTGCCACTCCCGGCACAGCCTGCAGGGGGCAGCCTGCACTTCCAACAAGTGCCTTTACCAGTCTCACTACCCGGGGCCACTGGCTGTCATGTTTTTACTGGGTGGTTTCTCGGTTAATATTTCAGGGGCCTGACCTGGCCATTGTGGTAAAACATCTGGTTTATTTTTGTTTTGTTTTGGGGTTTTTCGTTTTTTTTCCCCAGTCCAGATTCCTGTTCTGTAGAGAAGCAGTACATCTGTGTGTGTGTGCGGGAGGCCAGCTGTGTCAGTTTCCCGTCGTAACTGTGTTGTTATCTTGGTTGTACTGCAGCTCTAGAGACGGCAGAAGATGTCATTTTGGGATGTACAATATCCCAGGCCTGCCCAGAGTCACCCTCTCTCTCTCCTGCTGAGCCTTCTGCCCCCTGCTGTTCCCCCAGGGGAGGTGCAGGCACTGGCCCCGGCCGTAATATCATTACAGAACATAACTGGCACCTGTTCTATCACAACTTAAACATCAATTCATTTGAGCGATTAGAGCTTTAGCAGCCGTGAGCTGCATGAAGGCCGGTGTGTGTTTCTGGTCCTGCTTTGGAGGAGTGATGTCGAGTGAGCCCTGCATCGAGATGTCCAGCCGACCCACACAAACGACGGGGAATCGTGGAGATTGTCGGCTGGAGTCGCCGTTTCTGAACGATAATCGACTCGAGGGTCTGTAACGCGTATGGCAGCTGCACCCCCCCTCACCCCCACGAGACCCCTAAATCACGGCCCCACTGGAGGGAAACGTAAATAAAGGAGGAAGGCCTTTCTGGAGCTGACAGGCCCGAGGATCAATACTGAGCGCAGCGGGTCTGATTCTGATGACGTCGTTTGTGCTGCTCTTGGACCCCTCCCCCGCGCCCCGCCCCGCGCCCTGTTCCGCGAGGTTTCAGAGCCGCCTCGCTGACATCACCGCCCATGTGGGACGGGGGGGGGGGCGGAGTGGAGGGGGGGGCTGGAACACGCTTGGCTGGAGCTCCGGAGCCGGACAATGCGGCCTGTGTCTGCGCAAAGAACCAGCTGGACTGGAACTTCAAATCCCCTCTCAAACTTTTTTCTCTCTCTCTCTCTCTCTCTCTCCCTCTCTCTTTCCCTCTCTCTCCCTCTCTCCCCCTCTCCTCCTCTCTCTCTCTCCTCTCTCTCTTTCTCTCCCCCTCTCTCTCTCTCTCTCTCTCTCTCTCTCTCTGTGTCTATGCACCCTTTCAGCAGGCCTTAGTTCACCTCACCCCAAAATTGCCTCCCCCCATGCTGCTTACGCTGCACCAGTGGTAAATTGTGTAATCAGTCCTCGTAATTGGACCCAACACTGGCCCAGTTCTCTTCCCTTCTCCTCTCTGAGCTGTGTCCGCTCCAGTCTTTATCACCACAGAGAGGGGCTCGGGGCTCCTGCCCTCTGAAGCCGTCAGTCTGCTGGCACCTGTGGGAGGCGGGCGTGGATCAGGGCTGATTTGGGGTGATTTGGGGTGATTTGGGGGTATCCGAGTTGTGGCCGGAGCTCTGGCTGGCCGTGGGGTGTCGCAGGCTCCGGGTGGGACGGCGAAACGTGCGAATGGCCGAAGTGAGGAGGGAACCATGCTCTGAAATGTATTAGCATTCCTGTTAGGCTAATAATCCGTTATCCAAATACTTGTGCCCTCCGCAGGTCTCTGTTTACTAGTGCACCTGTGTGTGTGTGTGTGTGTGTGTGTGTGTGTGTGTGTGTGTGTGTGTGTGTGTGTGTGTGTGTGTGTGTGTGTGTGTGTGTGTGTGTGTGTGTGTGTGTGTGTGTGTGTGTGTGTGTGTGCACCTGTGTGTGTGTGACTGTGTGTGTGTGTGTGTGTGTTCTGTGTTCTCTGACATCAGCGTGTGAGTCGAGCTGTCCCCCAGGGTGTGGGCGCCACGTTCCCCTCAGAGACCGGAGCACAAAGTCCCTTTCATTTCTGATCCTCACCGCGCCCTGCTCAGGACCGCCCGACCACATCGCCCCTCCCCCTGCCACGCACACCCAATCACAGGCCTCCCCCACGACACCTGCCCAATCACAGGCCTACCCCACGACCCCTGCCCAATCACAGGCCTACCCCCACGACACGCACCCAATCACAGGCCTCCCCCACAACACCTGCCCAATCACAGGCCTACCCCCACGAC
>JAINUG010000116.1:2107500-2110000 GCA_029706075.1 Aldrovandia affinis
TGAGGAGCCTAGATGGGCTGAACGGCCCGCTCTCCTCATTATGTACTCTTATGCTCTCTGTGTACACCTGACAGATTTGGTATTTTTTTGTATGCCACACATAAGCGCATGGTTTCGTTGATAAATCAAAAAGCATTTGTGCTGTCGCTATTGTTTAGCTCACGTTTCAAATTTACATCATCGAGTTGTCATCATGATACCCCTCTCTCATTGGCTGGTGGTAACAATGGAGAAACACAGTAAAGAATGAGGTGAGAATGGGGGGGTGTGAGTGAGTGACCCTGTGGGTGTCCTACAGGAGCGGGAGGAGGAGGAGGAGCAGGAGGAGGAAGAGGAGGAGCAGCCCGGTGTTCTGGAGGAGCTGCAGAGGCCAGCGCTGGAGCCCAGGGCCCTACAGGGCGAGATTCCTCTCAGTGAGTCTCACACTCACACACACACACACACACACACACACACACACACACACACACACACACACACACACACACACACACACACTCACACACACACACACACACACACACACACACACACACACACAACCAGCTGCCATGGTTTTTGTGTGTTTATTAAATCAGCTTGTGTGGATGGGCTGGGGTTCAATGTATGTCTAGTGTCTGGTCCAGTTTTGTTCTGTGTGTGTGTTCTCTGTGTGTGCGTGTGTGTGTGTTCTCTGGGTAACAGTGTGTGTGTGTGTGTGTTGTGTGCTCTCTGGGTAACGTTGTGTGTGTGTGTGTCTCCAGATGTGGGGATGTGGAGGGACCCTGGGGACAGTGATGTGGACTCTGACTCCAGGAACGGAGGCTCTGAACTCACGCTGACCGACACAGACACTGAGTGAGTTCATCTGTCTCTAACACTCACACACACACACACACACACACTCTCACACATACATGCACCTGCTCTCTCCACACACACACACACACACACACACACACACACACACACACACACACACTCACACACAGAGCTTCACTCACCAACACATCCTTTGGTTTGACTGTTATTATTGAGATTTTTGACTGTTGACATTTTCACCTTGCTCTTTCTGCTGCTACGTAACTTTATGACACCCGCCACACATCACTATCCCTGTGCGCTGTGTGTCTCCTGGTTCATTAGAGCCGCTGACGCCCTGGTTCATTAGAGCCGCTGACGCCCAGCGCATGTCTCAGTGTGGTGCTCTGGTTGCCTCCCTGCCTGTGTTCAGCTGCACGGCCCGTTCTCAGAGTTCTAAGGGACCGATAGTTAAACAGGGCCCTGCTGCAGGATGCAGTCACAGGCTCTCTGTGTGATTGTGTGCAGTGCCCTGCCGCTGGCCTGTTCCGGCGCATCTAATTTATTCACTCTAACGTTGGGTTTCATTACCGGCCATATAAATCACAGGAGGAGCTGCCGCCCCATCTGCTGGCGAAAAAGGGGTATGGCATGGCCCATAAAAATCAGTGTCTCTGGAGTCCCTGCAGCCTCGACAAGCCCTGAATGTGAAACGAGCTTCTGCAGAACGCTTTCCCGAGTGAAACACGCGGAAACACATCAGTGAACGAGTCACTAAAGCAAAATAAATCAAACGTGGGAGAGGGCTGTATTCCCCCTTCGTCTCCTCTCCCCTCCTCCTCTCCCCCCCCTCCTCCTCCTCTCCCCCTCCCCCCTCCTCCTCTCCCCCTCCTCCTCTCCCCGTGGCCTCAAAGCCCGATATGTGTGTTTTAGGAGATAAAAGGGATGATGAAGAGGGAGGTCAGGTGGTAGAGTGTGTGAGGGAGGGGAGCTGGGCTTGTAACTCAGGCTCAGTCACAGCCAGCTGTGTGTCTTGAGCGTCCCTGAGTAAAATATCCAGCTGGGAGAACATGGGGCTGATGCTCGTAATTACTTTGGAGCGCGTGCACGGCCCGTTCTCCTGGAGCCTCGACACGTCTCGCCGAAACACACAGCGCTGATCTGGCATTTTAGTCCGCTCGATGTGACCGGCTCTGTGGTCTAATCTGCATGTGAACCAGCATTGGCGTATCCAACTAATTAGCTCATTGAGCCACAGGGGTAATTGGTAGAACCAAAACCTGCGCACACACCAGCCCTCCAGCAGTGGAAATGCCCACCCCTGATCTAGACATTGTGTCCCACCTGGGGTGAACTTCGCTGTTTCAAACATAGTGAGAGTTTCACTACAGGAGTATTGCAGTGATCCACGGAGAGTGCACTGAGTACTGGCCTTGCTGTTTGCATGCGCAGGGGAGGAGGGTAATGTGCTGGACCTTCCTGGGCGGAGTGCAGTTCATCCCATGTAGTTCCTCACATTTAACCTACGCTCAGACGCCTATGCAGTGGCTCAGTGGTTAGCAACACGGGCTGGCAAACGGAGGGTTGCTGGTTCGAATCCCAGGAAGGCCAAACTAAAAAAACTATGAACTGGGAACCGGAGGGATGCTAGTTCATCGAAGTGCCCTTGAGCAAGGCACTGAACCCTAAACTGCTCCAGGGGCGCCGTACTATGGCTGAC
>JAINUG010000116.1:2127500-2140000 GCA_029706075.1 Aldrovandia affinis
TGCAGCGTCTGCTGGCTACTCACTGAACACATCACAGTGTTGTGTGGAACTAGAATTGTTTTCTTTGTGTTTATCTTTCTGCTGCAGTGTTTTCTCTTCCTCCCGCTGCTCCTGTTCTGTCTGATTGTGTAACTCAGCCTCTGAGAGCTCGGCCGTTTTGGAATTCAGCCTCGATTAGAGCATCTGTGCTTTTTACCTCTCCTGCATGTATTTCACCAAACACCGGGGGCGATTACAGACCCTGTTTAGGGGGTTTAGTCCTCCTGTCTTTCATCTCAGCCCCCCTGAAAATGTTTAGTCATTCTTTTCTAAAAACATTTTTACTTTATATCTATTTTTAAAAATGCCACAGATAGAGAGAGAGTGGGTATTTCAATTTGAATGAGAGCGACCACCATTGTGGTGTTTTTGTTTTGGGGGAATGTAACAGTAAATGAATAAAAAATGTAGGCTTGTGCTTTTGCATGTGTACATCTCACATTCTCATTGGGGGCTGAGCCCCCTAAAGGTCAAATCGCCCCTGCTTCTGACACACACCTTCACACTCACCCTGTTTTTCAGGGAAAAAAACAAAAACAACAATGTGATTAGTGTGGGACCTTGCGCTGGCGCGGTTGTGTGGGGGCGTTGTCAGGGGTGGGCGGTGACCGTGGCTCAGCTGTCTGGTGGTGGCGGGGTGCGGTGACAGGGGTGGGGGCGGGCTAACCCCAATCGCAAACAGAACTGAGCCTGTAGCATGGCCCGAGCCAGGAACATGCTGAAGGCACTTCACTTTCTACTGCGGTCACGATGTTGTCAGACAGGATGTGTTGGCCCTTAAGGGAGTTTCAGCTTGTTTTTTTATAATAGTGTGAATTACGACAATTCTGTAGATTTAGAGCAGGAGGAACAAGGCATTCCAAGTTTAATATGTGACGAGACATCCTGTCCTGGAGCTCCAGACAGTCTCTCAGCTCATATTGCCTTGCTCACAGTTTCTGTCTTGCAAACGCCCTGTAATTTCACCTGTTCCCGCTCAGTATTTGAGATCACAACACCTAAAGGCACTGTGTCAGCCTGTAGAGCCAAAGGGTTCAGCACCGTAATCCAGAATGTGAGCGTCGGAGATCACCTGAGCATCACGTTCTCTCTCTGTGCTGTTCCTCCGTTCAGAATCACATTCACTGCCATGCCACAACAACATGGGTACCTGCCAAAATAAAGGAAAACCCAACATAGTGTCTAAATAGGGCGTTGAGTCACCATGAGCCACCAGAACAGCTTCAATGCGCCTTGGCACAGATTCTACAAGTGTCTGGAACTCTACTGGAGGGATGCAACACCATTCCTCCTGGAGAAATTCCATCATTTGGTGTTTTGTTGATGGTGGTGGAAAACGCTGTCTTAGGCGCCACTCCAGAATCTCCCATAAGTATTCATCTGGTGGCTGAGACGGCCATGGCATATGGTTTACATCGTTTTCATGCTCATCAAACCATTCAGTGAGCACTCCTGCCCTGTGGATGGGGGCATTGTCATCCTGGAAGAGACCACTCCCATCAGGATAGAAATGCTTGAGTTGTATTCAGTGGACCTAAACCATGCCAGGATAAAATGCACCCCACATCATAACAGAGCCGCCAGAACCCTTCATTTACTTCCTTTATTTTGTCACTTACCTGCATGTCATACAATATTAATATTAATATTTAGCTGTTCCCCGATATTGTGATATCAAACCGTGAACAGCAACAAGTGGATTTTGAGGGAGACTGAATATAGAGAATATCTAATACAACCTGCATCCCGGGAAGTGGTTGAGAATGTCGTAGGGACAGACTTTAATGTGATATACTCACTGCTGCCCGTGATGAATTTCACAAGACCGATTCCCAGAGAGAGGCAGTTTGAGCTGCGCCGTGCCGCCCGCCGCAGCCTGTCCCACCTGGAGCCGCTGAAATACAGCCTGTCCCACCTGGAGCCGCTGAAATACACCCTGTCCCACCTGGAGCCGCTGAAATACACCCTGTCCCACCTGGAGCCGCTGAAATACAGCCTGTCCCACCTGGAGCCTGCTGAAATACAGCCTGTCCCACCTGGAGCTGCTGAAATACAGCCTGTCCCACCTGGAGCCGCTGAAATACACCCTGTCACACCTGGAGCCGCTGAAAAATACACCCTGTCACACCTGGAGCCGCTGAAATACACCCTGTCCCACCTGGAGCTGCTGAAATACAGCCTGTCCCACCTGTCCCACCAGCCGCTGAGCCTGTCACAATACAGCCTGTCATGATTCCTCCGCTCTCACGTCCGACTCTTACTCTTCTAGTGAACGAAAGCCACGCAGAACGCGGTGCGTGTTTGACAAGCGTTACGCCCCGCTCTTCACAGCCGGAGCGCAGAGGCATCGACGGCAACAGCTTCTCTCCGCCCCGGAGACGCCATTGTGTGGAGGACAAGCGCTCCAGTCAAGGGTGGCGGAAAAGACGTTTAATCCGTTTTTGACGAAGATAACTGTACGAGATTTGAAACCACCTGTCAGCCTCATTTTAATGACAATTTGACCCAGTTTTCCACCAGAGGAGGTGAGACGGAACATCCCTCAACCCTCTCGTTCTGAACAGAACCACGGTTATTTTTCATTTCTGTTCCACGTGCTCCGGGCGTGAACCAAATCTGTACATTTAAAATGTGCAGGTAAGGCCTTGCGTGTGGTCTAGCGGTTTCAACGTTTAGCGTCTGAACAGAGCGTTAAATGAGAGGCCTTATCCAGGCCTTGAGGTCTGCAGTGTCTGCTGGTATTTGCTCCAACCACACAACACCACCTGATTTTGAATAATTCGTTTACCTCCTTGGTCCAGGAAGCGAGCTAATTAGTGAAATCAGGTGGTGTAGTGCGTGCTTGGAGCTCATTAGTGAAATCAGGTGGTGTAGTGCGTGGTTGGAGCAAATACCTGCGGACGCTGCAGACCTGGAGGCCTAGATTTGAATAGCCCTGCTATAGTAGAATACTTTTTTTCCTTTTTAAATAAACAATGAGTCCAGACCCACTATATGAATGTGTCACTATCTCTGACTGACTCTGCGTTGACTGCTGCAGTGGAAAACGCTCCTGTTCCCTCCGACAGAGCCCACTGTAGCTGCACCTCGTCCGCTGTGATAAACTGAGGAGTGTGCACTTTTCCTGTACAGCTCTATTCCCTGTCTCAGGGCCAGGTGAATCTCACATTTTCTGCCGGTCTTCGCATCGCTCTGTACCCGCGGGAGTCTGTCTCGGAGCTCGTTACTGTGCAGAACGTCAGGCCGTTTTTAATCTTCTGAAGTGGACCGTGGACCAGGGTGATGCGCGGTGCTTCAGCCGCATGAGTTCTGCTCAGTAGACCTGAGGCTGAGCGGGTTTCTACCCAGCGTCACAGAACCACTTCAAAGGTTTATCTTTCCTTCTTTTTTTTTTTTGCCTGTGAGTGCAGCGTTTTCACCAGAATCAGCAGGTCCGGGTGATCACTGCGATGTGGACTCTTCACAGAGCTGTGAGAAAAGGTCAAACTTTGAACGCCTCGGCCAGACTCTTCGACAGCCCTCCAGCGGGGGGAATTCCCCTCGCCTCTGTCTGCACTCTGCTTTTTTTTTTTAAGATGTTCAAAGCAGCTGTAGGACAGCAGACCAAAGAGAGGTTAGCAGAGAAGGGCGAGGATTATGGATTATGGATTATGGGACAGGATATTTGAACAGCTGCACGAAGAGAAGGAGATGGGACCAGAGAAGGAGTGCAGAAGTAGAAGTAGTGAAGTGGGAGTGCAGGAGTGGGAGGCAGTGGCAGTGGCAGCAGTGGGAGTGGGAGTGGGGTGGGAGTGGGATGGTAACA
The DNA here is from genome assembly GCA_029706075.1 of Aldrovandia affinis. Taxonomy (NCBI): domain Eukaryota; kingdom Metazoa; phylum Chordata; class Actinopteri; order Notacanthiformes; family Halosauridae; genus Aldrovandia; species Aldrovandia affinis. Next base: position 2,131,345 of record JAINUG010000116.1, read on the forward strand.
GTGGATGGTGAAGACCAGCACCCGTATGTGATAAAGTATCTGAAAGTATCTGGAGTGCTGATCTAGGGTTCTGCTCGGCACCCTGCAGACAGAGCGGCCCTTCGAGGAGTGTTTTGGAGCGCTCTATTAACGAGTTCGTCTGCTGTACTTATTCCTCCGGGGCGTGACGCATGGCTGTGACAAGTTGGCACAGCGCCCTTTTCAGTCTCAACTCTCGCTCGTCCTTAATTAACGGCGGTAATGAGCTCAGCGCTCGGAGGAAAAATGGCCGCCGGTTGTTTTCGCCGACGACACCGTCATTGTTATCCATTTAATTTTGTTTACAAAACAAAGACGTGGGAACAAAACGTCACCGCCTAAAAGTAAGGAGTAAACTGAACTAAAGACCTTGTCTCTTGCTGTAACGGTTTCCATTGCTTCCTCCCCACCCCTGACTCAGACGTGAGAGAACGCAGTTCGATGAACTCTGACTCTGAATCGTTTACCTCAGCAGCTCTGATCTCGTGACAGCTCTCATTCTGAATATTCAAACCCCAAATGACTGGCCTCAGCAATTTAAAGTCAGCGCTAGCTTTATACCGAGACAATGCAGGGAGCGTAGAGTTCACAATCTGCACTCAGTCTCTCTGGATCCATTTCCACGGAGGTAGTTTGTATCCAGCTGTGCGTAATGAAGTAGTGAAATGAGCTACAATTAGCGTTTGTGATTTGACTGTAATAACAACAAGCCTGTGCCCTTGGGGCTGTTCTCAGTGCTGTAAAGGCAGGCAGGACATAACCTCTCTCTGTCTCTCTCTTTTCAGGGCATAATGGCTGACTGTTGTATCGCAGCGGGCGGCCGTCTTATTGGCCAGGGATTCCCTGAAGTGTTATCGATAGCTCCAACATGACAAACACATACATTATTGAGGAGTTCATTCTGCCTCATTTTACCTCTGGCTGTGTGAGGGGGCTTCCCTTTCCCCCGCTGCTCTTTCTCACTGTCGGACGGGGACGCAGGGCTGAAACCTGCGCTTGCAGGAGGTGGTCGGGCTCCATTTGCTTTTAAATGAACGACTAACAATCATTACGTGCGTACGTACGGCGGCGTCTGCAAGGCGCCTTCGGGAAGAGATGAGCGACTGCCTTGTTTTCCGCAGTGCTCTCTCCAGAAGGGTTATTGGTTTATTTCAGAAGGGTTATTGGTTTATTCCAGAGGTTTGTTGTCTAATGTGCTTTGCCTCTCTTGTTCTTGGCTCATTTCTGCGGGCTCTAACATGGTTAGTGCGGGGTTCACACTTCTCCTTCCGGACCTTCATTGATATTTCGGTCGCTGCGCCCGGCGTCGGTGGCCAACAGCTGCTGGTGTTTGTGTTGATCTCATCGCCAGCGCACGTCCCCCCCCATCAAACATTATTCTGCTGAAGGGGGAGGCACACGCAGCTGCTGGCGCTGTCAGGCCGACAGAACGGCTCCCCCGTGTGGTGGGGGTCTGTACTGTCCTGTCCGTGGGGTTGGGTTTGGTGTGCGTGTTTAGGTGACTCATTCTGCCTGTCGCTGTGCTGTGGTAGCGCTGTGTCTCGTAGGTCACACTTTGATTCCACTTCCTCTCCTTTTCCCTCTCCTTCCTGTGCCTTTTACCAACTGGCCTGCTGTTACAGGTGTTTCTGTGGTTCTGTGGTTCTGTGTGTCTCAGTAGGTAGAGTGTGGTTCTGTGTGTCTTAGTAGGTAGAACATGGCGCTGACAGCCCTTAGGTTGTTCTGGGTTCAATTCCCACTGGGACCACATATACTGAAAAATGTATGCATTCACTACTGTAAGTGGCTTTGGATAAAAGCGTCTGCTAAATGGCGTATATTATGTTATATAATATAATATTACAGCTCTGACCACAGAGAGACCACAATCACCTCTCATCTCCTGTTAGCGATGACCTCAGACCTCTGTTTTGTGCGGTTTTAAAAGCACGTTGATGCCACACAATAAACGATGAACCTTAACTTGGCGCATTGCTTGGAAACTTCTTTGGGGGCATAGCCAGTGTTGGTAACGCGACAGTAACGCAGCCCCCTACCTGCAGGCGAAGGAGGGAGGAGAGGGGGAGAGGGAGAGGGGGAAAGAGGGAGGGAGAGGGGGGAGGGAGGGAGAGGGGGAGAGGGAGGGAGAGGGGGAAAGAGGGAGGGAGGAGAGGGAGAGGGAGAGGGAGAGGGAGAGGGGGAGAGGGAGGGAGAGAGGGAGGGAGGGAGGAGAGAGAGAGAGGGGGAGGGAGGGAGAGGGGAGGAGGGGGAGAGGGGAGAGGGAGAGAGGGGAGAGGGAGGGAGAGAGGGAGAGGGAGAGGGAGAGGGAGAGAGGAGAGAGGAGAGGCGTGGGGGAAAGAGGGAGAGGGAGGGAGAGAGAGGGAGAGAGAGAGAGAGAGAGAGAGAGGGAGGGAGGGAAAAGGGGAAAGGGAGAGAGAGAGGGAGGAGGAGATGTGGCGGTGTCAGAAGAGACACAGAGGAAGTGCTGGCCCCACACCATCAGTGACTGGCACACTGGTTCGGCTCCCCACACTGCAGAGCTCGGCCTCCTGGGAGTCTGGGAGTGGGCGGAGTCACTGCCTTTGAACCTGACTTCATCCCTCCATCAAAGCGCTCGGCTGTGGAGATCTGCAGTGTGTGTGTGCGTGCGTGTGTGTGTGTGTGTGTGTGTGTGCACAGCCCAACCTCCAGACACTCTTTGGCGAACCTCCAGTGAAACAACGCTGTTTCACACACACACACACCTCTTCCGGGTCTCAAAACCGCAGAGAGTTTCTCAAGACTGCGCTTCTCCTCGCCTGACGGACCCGGGCGAATCGGGACGTATGGGACCATTTACCTGTCCCTGCTTTAGGGCGGCGACACACTGAACCTGCAGCAGCCCCGGAAGGCCCCGTGTCTCCGGTGTCCCGGCTCCCTGATACCCTCCGTAGGGCAACCCAGAGCCCAGAGCACTCCCGAGTTACTGGGCAGATTTAGGGAGGGAGGGAGGGAGGGAGGGAGGGAGGGAGGTAGGGATGGCGTTGTCGCCAGGTTTGGGCGTTCCCACCCCCTGCTCCTGTACAATGAGCGGCCCCATAGATCAGCACACGCACCTCATCTGTGGCCCCTCACACACACACACATCTCTTCATCTGTGGCCCCTCCGTCCCTCCCTCCCTCCCCAGCACGGGGGCTCTGGTGTCATTACTGGCAGCCTCCCCTCACACCAGCAGCGCTGAGGCCATTAATATCCAGCGCGCTGCTTCCCACTCCCACAGGACTGACCCCACACCGCATGCTCAATCTTTCCATCTGAGTCTCCTGCTCATCTCTCTTTCAGCCCCCTCCCTTTCAAAGTGTTCACTTTAAAGGGGCTCTGTATGTATGTGTAGAGATATATATACACACTCAGTGGCCACTTTATTAGGTACACCTGCTCGTTAATGCAATTATCTAATCAGCCAATCATGTGGCAGCAACTCAATGCATTAAAGCATGCAGACATGGTCAAGAGGGATATGTATATGTGTATGTTTGTGTGTGTGTGTGTGTGTGTGTATATATATATATTACATATTATTTCGGGAACCTTGATTGTACTACACATCTTTTATGAGTGCGTTGTAAGAGACTTCACCTGTGTTTTGCTGCAAGGCTCAGTTGTGTCTCTGTTGCCTGCAAGGAGCCATTGTGAGCCGTTTCTGTCGCCTTGACTGTCCTGAATACAGAAAGAGGGGATATTGAGGTCAAGGCTGCCTGTTCCTGCGGTGGGGAGCGATCCCAGTGCAGATCGCTGCGTTTATAATGGGAGCCCCTGTTTCCTGTCCGGTCCCTAGCCAGCGCACACGTTGCTGTCGCCGGGCGGATTAGCCAGGCGGTGAAGCCCCTGTCATGCGCACACGTTGCTGTCGCCGGGCGGATTAGCCACGTGGTGAAGCCCCTGTCATGCGCACACGTTGCTGTCGCCGGGCGGATTAGCCACGTGCTGAAGCCCCTGGCATGCAGGACTCGATGGCGTGTGACACTGGGAACCGCTTCATTAGCATAACGAGGGCGTAATGGGGGGGAAGATAAGAGCCCCGAGAGTGGGCAGCCGTGATTTACGACAAGAAGGGGCACCTATTGTGTCTCGACCCCACTGAGAGGAAACGTGAACACAGGGGGCCCTTCACACACAAGGACCTCCTCTTCACCTCTCTCAGCCCCCCGTCCAATGCCCGGCTCGGAGAGGGAAGAGAGTGCTGTCAGAGTCCTGAGGGGTGAACAGGGTGCTTTGAACTACTGTGTTCCCCCAATTACCCTTACCTTGAAGTGTTTGTGTAAAAGAAAAAAAAAAAACTTTTTTTAAGAATTTGTTTCTGATTCCATTTTCTCCCAATTTAGTAGCCAATTACACCCTATTTTTCATGTCAATCCCCCCCTCGTATTGTGAGTTTGTTGCCGTAACCATGAGACTGGCAGTGACAAAGGCGAAGTACCGTCTCCTCCGAGCCGGCACTCGCCAAGCCGTCGACCGTAACTCCGGTACGCAGAACAGAGCCACTCCAATACGCAGCGACCTCATATCGGCTTCTCTCCCCCCTCCCTGGGGCGGACAGACAATCGCCGCCCCCTAGTGGCACTCCCGGCCAGAGCCGACTCTGGCACGGCCGGTGGAATGGAACCCCGGTCGCAGTGGCCAGCGTCGAACGTTGTAACCGCTAGACCACCCAGGAGCCCCCTTGCAGGTTTGTACTTTACAGTAATATATATTCTCTTGAGAGAGAGAGACAGTCTCCGCTGGTGCAGTCTCCGTGGGGGGCAAAGAGAGAGGCATCCCACTGAAGCACAGCGATCAAAGACTCCGGGTTCATTCATGTGTGGGAGTACACTACACTACACTGCACTACACTACACTACACTACACTACACTTACACTACACACAGGGACTACAACACTACACGGGTTCATTCACTGTACATGGGAGTACATTACATTACATTACATTACACTACATTACACTACACTACATTACATTACATTACAGGCATTTAGCAGACACTCTTATCCAGAGCGACTTACAGTTTACATTTCTTTACAATCCATTTATACAGCTGGATATGAACTGAAGCAATTCAGGTTAAGTACCTTTAGCTCAAGGGTACAATGGCAGTGTCCCACCTGGGGATTGAACCTGCAACCCTAATGTTAGAAGCCCAGTTCCCTAACCATTACACTACACTGCTCCCTAACCATTACACTACACTGCTCCCTAACCATTACACTACACTACATTACACTACACTGCCGCCTGGGTAGCCGAGGAGTTCGGTCGCAGCCCTGTCATATAAACGGACGAACGTGAGCCTTTTATCCAGTCACGTTCTAAGAGAATACAAATGTGTGACTTCCTTTCTTCTTGTTCAGTTCTGTTCAGACAGTCTGTGAAACCACGTATTGCCGTAGCAGTGTAAATGGATGATGTGAGTGTGGGCCAGGCAGTCACAGAATCCACCTGCAGGGTTACTCCGCACGGCCTCAGGCCGAACATGGTGTCCTGTCCCCCAGTGGACGCCTGTGTCGATGAGCTCCTCCATCTGTTCAATAATTAACAACTAAATCCTTTCCTAGTCTCTCTTCTTCCAGCATCTAACCTTCATACAAAACCCTAACCCAAAAAGCCCAGAGTCCATTTCTGGAGCCGTCCCCTGTCAGTGCAGATTACATTTGCAAAGCGCATTGTTACTCATTCTTAAAAAAAAAAAAAAAAAAAAAAAAGTCTAAAGCTTCATCGCTTGGTGCATAAATGCAGTCCAGACACGTGGCTAAGCTATATCTATTCTGCTGTTTGTATGCTAAGCTGGATTGCATTGTTCCACCGTGTTGAATTTGAATTTCTAGCCACCGCAGTCTGCTAGCCACGTTCCCAAGTCTAACCAGCACAAGGGACACAGGCAGCTCTGCGCTACATTCGAGGCATCGGCAAGCACACAGGAGCTCAGTGAGAAGTCTTCTGTGATTTTAAGAAATGCCATTATTTCAGGAGTCTGTTCTAAAAGAAATTGCCTTAAATGGTTCAGGATCTCCGACTGTGCCTCGAAGGAAAGTATGCGTCGCAGGGACCTTGAAATGAATTGTCCATTCAGCCGTGCTGCATTAGTGTGGCATTCCTGAAGAAGGAAATTGCGATTTCTCCGCTTTGAAAGCACATCCTCTCTTGTGTTCATACTTACTAAAGTATATGGTGACAACGCATTACATTTAAGATTGGTTCGTGATGGTTGGCACAGCATACACATTGAAATACACTCACACACACACACACACACACACACACACATATAGACGCTCACTCTCACACACACATACACACACACACATATAGACACTCACACTCTCTCACACACACACACACACACACTCACACACATATAGACACACACTCTGATATTCACTGTGGTGTAAGGTATTTGAAATGAGGTGTCAGGCAGGCAGCAGGTCTGATGTCACAGAGGGAGGCTGTCAGGCAGAATGTGGCCCTGTACGTGTCACACCTCTCTGGCACATTCATCTGTTGTTTTATTCTCTCTGTCTTTCTGCCTGTCTTTTTCTCTCTCTCTCTCTCTCTCTCTCTCTCTCTCTCTCCTTCTCTCTCTCTCTCTCTCCTCTCTCACTTCTCTCTCTCTCTCGCTCTCTCTCTCTCTCCCTCTCCCCCTGCTCTCTCTCTCTCTCCCTCTCCCCCTTCTCTCTCTCTCCCCCTTCTCTCTCTCTCTCTCCCTCTCCCCTTCTCTCTCTCTCTCTCTCTCTCTCTCTCTCCCTCTCCCCCTCTCTCTCTCTCTCCCCCTTCTCTCTCTCTCTCCCTCTCCCCCTTCTCTCTCTCTCGCTCTCACTCACACACACACACACACACAGTATCTCTCTCACACACACACACACAGTATCTCTCTCTCACACACATTCACACACACACACACACACACACAGTATCTCTCTCTCCTCAGACACATTCATTCTAATACAGAATTCCAGGCACACAAACTATGTTGTAATTTGATTGCCCTTGGAAGCTTGCAGGCTTCCTCTCTCTCTCCTCTCCTCTCTTCCTCTCCACCCTGGAGCTCATGGAGGTATTTATATTCCCCAGTTCAGTAAATAACAAACCTTGGACCAGAACATTCTGCATTTCGCTCTGTTAGTTTTTAACATTTTTTTTTTTTATTTTAATACAAATTCTCCCTGGAATTTCCTCTAAGAAGAAGGCAAAACCAGAGCAGTCATCTTTTAAATCACTGCTGTTGCCAGAGGCAGGGTATTTTACTGGATACACTCTGGCGATCACTCGTGGAGAAGTCCTCCATTAAGATGATTACGCTCATAATGTGAGTGAGGAGGGGTGTGGATCTGTTCTAAAATCATCTCCAGGGCTTCACTCACTCTCCATGCCGGGAGACAGACGGCCGCTCTCTGACATCTCAATGTCGGTGTGTTCCTTCACCGAAACTCAAACTCGCCAGTGCCCGTTTGCCTTGCCTGGCTGTCAAATGAAAATCACCGATTTCACACCTCCTTGGAAACCGGTTTCAGAACCACCATTTTAGGTGCTGCTTGTCTGTGTGACGTGCGTGTGCCTCTTGGGTTTGTGTGTTTAACTCAAAGCCCTGTGTGGCCAGTTGCCTCTGATTTCTGGGCGGAATAACATCTGTGCCCCCCTCCCCCTCCTCTCTCTCTCTGATCTCCCCTCTCATCTAAGGTTTAAAAGCTGTCACACACACTCTCTCACACACACACACACACACACACACACACACACACACACACACACACACACACACACAGGCACCCTGGGAATTAAGTGCCTCTAATTATTTACTTCAAAAATTTCACTCATCTACAAGGACATAACATTATTCTAAATTTTTCCACATATGTTCTGCAGTTATTTCTCCCAAACTCATCGCTTTGATCAAACGATACAGCTGGATGTTGAAGGAAATATGTTTGTAAATACCGGTGATGCAGATGCATGAATTTGTCATGAATGTGCCATTTGTCATTTTTATTCTCAAGGTGAGCAGTAAGACTTACTTGACTGCACATATGAATTCCCCTGTGCGTATGTCTTTTGTGTGTGTGTGTGTGTGTGTATATAATATTTATACCACAGCTTGGATGAATACGCGTATATATATATATATATATATCATGTAGTCGCAAGGTAAATCCTTCTCACTTACTAATCCAAGTGTCGTATTAATTCGCTGCATAAACAAGAATCAACGTTCCTTCAGCACTGGGACTACTTCTCATCGGTAAGATCAGGATTCCAAACTCAAACGGACACACCGCTCATATCCAGATCTGTCAAGTTATGGAAATTAATGTCCAGATAATCAATCAGAAAGTCTGTGGACACTTTTTAATCTCTGGCACATCGAAACAGCTGGCTCGGGGCACACCCACACCCTGTTAAGACAATTTATGTTGCTATTTCCTTTATTTTGGCAGTTACCTGTATGTATGTGTATATATATACGCCATTTATCAGACGCTTTTATCCAAAGCAACTTACAGTAGTGAATGCATACATTTTTCAGTATATGTGGACCCAGTGGGAATTTGAACCCACAACCTAAGTGTTGCCAACGCCATGCTCTACCAACTGAGCCACAGAGAACCACAATATATATATATGTATGT
>JAINUG010000116.1:2142500-2155000 GCA_029706075.1 Aldrovandia affinis
GTGCGAAAAATAAAAAACATCCAGAAGAGTCCATGGCCATGAAGAATTTAGGCAGTTCGGGGGGCAGAGGGGGGCAGAGGGGGGCAAGGGGGGCAGAGGGGGGTCCTCCCTCCCCAGTACTAGGAAGGTGTTCCTAATGAAGTGGCCGCTGAGTGTGGACTGAAGACGCTCATCGCCGTCCTCCATCAGCATTCTGGCAACATCCCAGAGCCCAAGCAGCCATGCAGACCTGCCTCAATTACCCCTCTGCCCAGTCACCCGTTCACCCTCCTCCCCCTCCTCCTCTCCTCCTCTCCCTCCTCCCCTCTCCTCCTCCTCCTCCTCCCCTCCCCCCTCCTCCTCTCTCTCATTCCCATCCCACACGTCCCACACTCTTGCACACTGAGGGAATGTCCGGAATGTTAAGTCCAGGTGCAGGTAAATAAGAGAGACAGGAGCAATGAGAAACTCAGCTGTGTGTGTGTGTGTGTGCATGCGTGCGTGCGTGCGCATGTGTGCTGTGTGTGTTGTGTGTGTCCTGTGTGAGATCGTGTGTATGTTCGCGCGTGCGCATGTGTGTGTGTGTGTGTGTGTGTGTGTGTGTGTGTGTGTGTGTGTGTGCTGTGTGCGCGCGCTTGAGAGGGAGGGAGAGGGAGAGGAGAGGGAGGGAGAGAGAGATGGAGAGAGTGCGCGTGTGTGCCAGCGCTCAGTCGCGGCTCCGCTCTGCCAGACACACTCCTCCTCGCTCCGCTCCGTCTCTGCCTGCGCTCCCACGGCAACATGCTGCCTCACCGCCAACAGCCCCGCCGTCCTGCTGCACGCGGCTGAGGGGAGGGGGGTTACTCTCTCTCACACACACACACACACACACACACTCTCACACACACACACACACACACTTTCCATACACTCTCTCACACACACACACACACTCACACACACACTCTCTCACACGTGCGCACACACACACACACACACACAGGCTCACACCTGCTCACACATACACTCTTTCGCGCACACACACACACACACACACACGCGCGCATGCAGACTCTGACCTCAGGAAGGCTGGGAGGCTGAAGCATGGACCATGTTGTCAGGTTAGTGGAGCCTCGCCCGTATCCTGCCCAGCTGTGCCCCTCCACGCGGGCATCTGACTGTGTGACCGATGGAAGCAGGTGTTGCTTTATCGACAGTATCGGTACGCGAGCGTTAATTGTGCGTGTGTGCTCACGTGTGTTTTGTGTGCGTGTGTGTGTGGCCGTGGGGCAGAGGTCTGCGTGTGTGTGTGTGTGTGGCCGTGGGGCAGAGGTCTGTGTGTGTGTGTGTGTGTGGCCGTGGGGCAGAGGTCTGTGTGTGTGTGTGTGTGTGGCCGTGGGGCAGAGGTCTGTGTGTGTGTGTGTGTGTGGCCGTGGGGCAGAGGTCTGTGTGTGTGTGTGTGTGTGGCCGTGGGGCAGAGGTCTGAGCGTTAGTTGGGGTTTGGGGTCTGGCACCGCTCTGTGCCCTCCTGTTGAATGGGGGACATTGAAGGACATCAGCAGAGTGGCTGCAGGGCTACAGCCAGAGCCGTCCCAGTGGCCCAGGGTTCGAGAGCGAGAGAGCGGGCCACAGGGTCACCCTCGCCCAGTCTGTCCGTCTGTCCATCTGTCCTCTCCACCCCACCCCATCGCCGCTCTCAAAACGCTCGTCTTTTAACCGAACGGCAGGGAGGTGTTTGACCAAACAGGTGAGCGCAACTCTGAGGCAGTCGCTGTGAAATGTCATCGTACTCGAGGGATGCAGGTTGGGGGAAATGTGACCTCGTCACTCAAGGAGTTTTGACGTCTTTTCTGAGGTAATCGACTGTGGATGTGCAAAAGTCCTCTTCGAAGTAGCCTGTGGTGTTCGCTGTAAATGACAGGAGCAGTGTGTGTGTGTGTGTGTGTGTGTGTGTGAGAGAGAGAGAGTGTGTGAGTGTGTGAGTGTGCGCGTGCGTAAACGGAGCTCCTGCCGGCTTGGTATCTGCTGGCGAATCGTTTTTCCCCATCATCATTATCAGAGGCTGTATAAATAATTACTCTTCTCCGACACGTGCAGCCCTGGCTCACACTCCTCCTGGTGTAACTGCGTTAGCGCTTTCAGCCCAAGCCTGTGTGTGCTCTCACCCCTTCCCCACACAGAGCAGGACAGAGTGCAGAGAAATGAAGAAATGGGGGGAGAGGGAGGGGGAGCCAGTGTGTGTGTGTGTGTGTGTGTGTGTGTGTGTGTTTACGTTGTGAATTACAGAGGGTTCTGAGTGGAGCGGAGAGACGTACGTCACTGACTGGAATACGAGGGGAGGAAGCTCGCTGGGTGAGGCAGAGTGAGGCTGGCAGGTTTGGGGGCAGGAGTGAATGGCAGGAGACGGTGGGGCTGCCCCCATACCTGCCTGTGCAGCACGTCACAACTGCACTCCTCTTCAGACTGTCTGCACATGTATTCCCTCTCTCTCTTACTCTCATGCTCTCTCTCTCTCTCTCTCTCTCTCTCTCTGTGTGTGTGTGTGTGTGTGTGTGTGTGAGAGAGAAAGGATCAAGAGATCCTATATATTCCCATGAAAAAGAGACAATATAGGAGTTATAAATGAGAATAAGAGTCCGTAATAAGTCGCCCACTTTGTAATAATGTGTCAACATCTTGCCTCAGTAGAGACCCAGAGGAATAATAGAATTTTCCCATTACAGCAGCGTGCTTTCACTAAACACTTCCCTGAAAGGAGCGTTAATCCTGTCTGTGTGAAGGGCCGTGTCTTTATACTGCGTCCTCCTCCCGCTCACCAGTGCCCAGTAAGGTCAGTACATATGGCAGCCCTGATCGGGGGCGGCGTTTGACTGTCCGCCCCAGGGGGGGGGGGTGAGCCGGCTCGAGTTTGTCGAGGAGCAGGAAGGGCGTCTGTGGTCGGGTTCTGTCTCGGAGGAGGTGGACCTACCGGCCCGGAAAACTGTCTCGTTACCCAGAGGACGGGCGGCGGACTCGTGGGGGAGGGTGAACTGAGATAAATAGAGGGTGTAATTGGCAACCAATTTGGGAGAAAAACGGGGAAAATTAGAAACTATAAATAATTTTTTAAATTTTTTTATGTGCTTTGCATTCCTAACATTGGCACATTGCGTGTGACTGAATCTGCGTTGTCGTGAATCGAGCTGTAAGGCCTGGCCAGGTGAGCGTTCTTCACAAGGCCCAGTGGAACCCTGTGTGTTATACAGGTGCAGGAGAGCCAATCAGGTCCGTGCGTTCTCATGGCGGGGGCGTAATCCCGTTTGGGGCGACACTGCGCGGGCGCGCCGAGAGAAACACGACCGATGTGTCGGCCGGACGGACGGATATTACAGACAGTAATTGTGGATCTTTGTTCATACTGAGACGGCCTCGACGTTCTGTCAAGATAATGCGGAGCGTGTGATGGGTTTTATTTTCATTTTTCTCTCCTCCTCCTCCTCCTCCTCGTCTTTTTGTTCAAATGGTCCCGTTTCCGAAAACTATTCCACCAAGGAATTTACGTCCTTTTCCGCTCCCATCTGTGAATAGAAATGGATGTGCTTTCTGCTGCCACCTGCAGGGGGTGTAGTTTTTACAGTCATTACATTACAGGCATTTAGCAGACGCTCTTATCCAGAGCGACTTACACAGTTTACATTTCTTTACATACAATCCATTTATACAGCTGGATATCTTACTGAAGTAAGGATATCTTACGGCAGTGCCCCCACCTGGGATTGAACCTGCAACCTCTGAGTTACAAGCCCAGCTCCCTAACCACTACACTAACATTGGCGCAGTCTCTGCCTGTGGGTTTAATGGCTGCGGTCGACTGCGTTGGGGGAATATGTAAATCTCTGAACAGGTTGGGGGAGGGATGAGCGGCGAGGTTCTTTAGGGTGTCATCTCCATCGCACCTTGGTGTCCTAATTACATTCCAGAGGTCGTTACATGCGTGAGTCGCCGTGGAAACGCCCCTGCGAGGTCGTGACCTTTGCGCTCGTTATGAGGGTGGCTAAGTGGCCTTCGGTCTGCGTGCGGATCGCTGGGGGCGTTTAAGTGTGGTTCACGTACACGCTTTTGGCAGGGGGGTGCAGTCTGGTGTCACAGCTGCTGGGATGTAGGTGTTCAGCGTGGGGGGCCTGGGGGGGGCCTGGGTCTCTCCGTCAGCACTAATGAGCACGAGGTCACGCACTGGATTGCTTCAGTGAAATATCCAGCTCTGTAAATGGATTGTATGTAAAGAAATGTAAACTGTGCCTAAAATGTAATGTAATGTAATGTGAGAAGGAGCACTTATCGGAGGGGAATGTGTGCTTTCTGCGTGTGGGGCTGCACGTGTGTGTGTGTGTGTGTGTGTGTGTGTGTGTGTGTGTGTGTGTGTTGGGGGTCTCTCCCAGTGAGGGGCCTGTCAGCTCATCAGCACACTGGTGCACCTCCTGACTCCGGGAGGGAGCGGTGGGAGAGAGAGGGAGAGTGGATCTGCTGCAGGGGGAGGAGAGAGAGACGAAGACGGAAAGGGAGAGGGAGAAAGGGAGAGGGAGAGAGAGAGAGAGAGAGGGAGGGGGAGAGGGAGAAAGGGAGAGGGAGAGGGAGAGGGAGAGAGACGGAGAGGGAGCGGAGACGGGAGGGAGAGGGAGAGGGAAGGGAGACGGAGAGGGAGAGGGAGAGGGAGAGGAGAGGGAGAGGGAGAGGGAGAGAGACGGAGAGGGAGAGGGAGAGGGAGAGGGAGAGAGAGAGTAATGTGCGCAGGCGTTTGGTGTGTTTGCTTAAAGGGGAGGGTCATGTGACTGAGGGGCTGCAGCAGAATGAATGAAAGTGTCAGGCTGTGACAGAGGAGAACCTCACCATCGTCAATCAGCCTTACTGCTGCCTCACTGCTGCTGTGTGTGTGTGTGTGTGTGTGTGTGTGTGTGCGTGTGCGCATGCATTTCTTTTACTGTGTGTGTGTGTGTGTGTGTGTGCGTGTGTATGTGTGTGTGCGCATGCATTTCTGAGTGTGTTTGTGTTTGTGAGCGCAGGCAGGAGATGAGCCTTTAGCATAAACCCTGTGGTTTCATAAGAGCTGTGTAGTCCACATCGCCGTGATAACCACCCCCGCTTTCCCGCCTTCGAAAAATGTACTGAAAGCGCTGAAGTATTAACATCAGGAAAGCAGGAAATTTGATTAATGTACTGAACTACAATGGCAGACCCCCGATCGGGGCTGATGACCAGGGCCGGTCTGGTAGAGACGGGTTTTAAACCGCGTCCCTGACAGGCAGCGCAGACGGACCAGCCAAAATACAGTCGGACCAGCCAAGAAACGCGTATATTAAATATTAATTATATATACGCTCCATCACCCCCACTCCACCACTCCACGTTTTAAATTCCTCCACCTGCTTTTCTCATTATCTTTGTCCTTTCAGCTCCCTGACCCTCCATCCCTCCATCCTTGTCCCAAACCCTCCCCCTCTCCTCTCCTCCATCCTGGAGGATGTTCCCTTCCTCCATCTCCCCTCCAGAGTGACTGCCGCCCCTCCTGTCCTGTGGCTGATAATGACACATCGATCTTTAGCGCTATCCACCCCCTGGACCCTTGTTCTGGAAGCCTGTTAAAACAGCACTGCTCCTTGTGTTGTATCTAATTATAAAAATGTAATGTAATTTTATTAATGGCTTTCCTTGAGGATGGGCGCGTGAGCAGAACATTGATCAGGCTCGGGCTCAATCACTCACGCAGGGCCAGTGGGACTGTGCACGTTTATTGATCTTTCAGTTTGATATGCACAAAAATAAATAAATAACATTATTAATGTCTTCATATGGAAGTACAGATCAATTGAATAATTAAGACTGTAGGCATATCTGGCAATGAAAACACAGCCCACAAGCATGGTGAGCCTTTATCACGCTGAACACCGCAGTCTCAAACTATGCTTTGCAGTAATACTTAATATTATAATTACTGATCTTACCCAGCGAGTATTACTGCGTAACATTAAACGTACATGGAAGCATGAAGTGGAAGTTTCAATTGAGTAGTTCTTACACAGATACTAAATATATTCCATTTTGATTTGATAGGTTCCTCGATAGTACCTCTTTTTTACATTCTTACATTACATTCCTCCGTTCGGTCGTGACACCAAACCTCTCTCTGAAAGTCCTGAGCAGCAAGTGCATGAGCTAATAACCGTAAAAGGCGAATGCGAATGCGTCCGCTGTTCTTGTAAATGAGGCGTAAAGCAGCACTTAATGGGACGTGGCGTTTATCGGAGGGGAACAGGCGCTGCCCCCCCGTCCCGGCCCGGGTGCAGGGGGGAACGTCCACACTTTTTATTTGAGGGGAATTTATGTTCCTCTTTCGGGTCTTTAATTACATCTCTCCCATCGCCACGGTATTTAAGGGCTCCTCTGCAGTAAAAACAAATTGAAAATAAAAACAGGGGGATGGCGGGGTCCTTGCAGTGGGACCGCCCCCCCCCCCCCCCCCCTCTCTCATCTTCATGGTCAGACAGCTGGAGGTTTAATCAGGATGTGTCGGACACACATGGCTGCCTGTAAAGTGCCCTCAGAGAGAGCAGGCCTGTGTGTGTTTTATATCCCCTTTTATCGCTCTCTCACGGACCCTGATCTGGAGAGCCTGAAAAAAGATGAATAAATAAATAATCATAATAAAATGAAATAATAAAATGATAGCACAGGCGCGGAATTGTGGGTGACATTCTGTGGCAGGCCTTGATTGATTGATTGATTGATTGATCCGTGTCATCTATGGCTCAACGTGCGGCCCCCAGAGAGCTGGCACTGCATCGGCAGAGAGCTTCGGCCTGCCTGCCTGCCTGCCTGCCTGCCTGCAGACCAGCCACAGAGAGCAGCATCGAGGATCATTTGAGAGTTTTCTTTCTGTTATGTGATTTCCCCTGTGAGGGTTTGAGCCGTGGAAAACGCCTTTTAATGAGCGTAACATTGTTTTTCTTTTTTAAAACCCCAGTGAAAAAAAACCTTGCTTTGAGGTGAACTCCGAGTCTTGAGCAGAACCCTGACGTTCCCAGAGGAACCTCTCAAAAGGGCCGTTTAATTTCGTACACCAGCACCAGCGCTGGGTCCCTGCGCGACCGCCGTTTCCATGACAGCCACCGGATCCGTCTGGAGACGTCACGGCGGCGGGCTCGGCGGAGGAACCGCGAGCTCTCGGCCGGCAGAAGGGAGGGCCAGATAAGAGGCGGGCGCACGCTGCCTGACTGCTCTCAGATTACAGGACATGTGAGTTACTGGGCCTGAACCCCCCCACACACCAGGAGGAGGAGTGGGTCTACTGCCACTCAGTAGAGTGTGGTTCTGTGGGGCTCAGTAGGTAGAGCGTGGTTCTGTGGGGCTCAGTAGGTAGAGTGTGGTTCTGTGTGGCTCAGTAGGTAGAGCTTGGTTCTGTGTGTCTCAGTAGGTAGAGCGTGGTTCTGTGTGTCTCAGTAGGTAGAGCGTGGTTCTGTGTGTCTCAGTAGGTAGAGCGTGGTTCTGTGTGGCTCAGTAGGTGGAGCGTGGTTCTGTGTGTGTCTCAGTAGGTAGAGCGTGGTTCTGTGTGTCTCAGTAGGTAGAGCGTGGTTCTGTGTGTCTCAGTAGGTAGAGCGTGGTTCTGTGTGTCTCAGTAGGTAGAGCGTGGTTCTGTGTGGCTCAGTAGGTAGAGCATGGTTCTGTGTGTCTCAGTAGGTAGAGTGTGGTTCTGTGTGTCTCAGTAGGTAGAGCGTGGTTCAGTGTGGCTCAGTAAGTAGAGCGTGGTTCTGTGTGTCTCAGTAGGTAGAGTGTGGTTCTGTGTGGCTCAGTAGGTAGAGCGTGGTTCTGTGTGTCTCAGTAGGTAGAGTGTGGTTCTGTGTGTCTCAGTAGGTAGAGTGTGGTTCTGTGTGTCTCAGTAGGTAGTGTGGTTCTGTGTGTCTCAGTAGGTAGAGCGTGGTTCTGTGTGTCTCAGTAGGTGGAGTGTGGTTCTGTGTGTCTCAGTAGGTAGAGCGTGGTTCTGTGTGGTCTCAGTAGGTAGAGGCGTGGTTCTGTGTGTCTCAGTAGGTAGAGCGTGGTTCTGTGTGTCTCAGTAGGTAGAGTGTGGTTCTGTGTGTCTCAGTAGGTAGAGTGTGGTTCTGTGTGTCTCAGTAGGTAGAGCATGGTTCTGTGTGTCTCAGTAGGTAGAGCGTGGTTCTGTGTGGCTCAGTAGGTAGAGCGTGGTTCTGTGTGGCTCAGTTGGTAGAGTGTGGTTCTGTGTTTCTCAGTAGGTAGAGCATGGCGCTGGCAACACTGAGGTTGTGGGTTCGATTCCCATTGGGACCACATACACTGAAAAATGTATACATTCACTACTATAAGCATCTGCTAAATGGCATATAAAAAAATAAATTTAAAAAAAACACAGGGAACGGTCACTGCGGCCTGACTGCTAAGCTGCAGATAGACTGGGCCTCCTCTGAGGCAAAGAACCAACAGAACCATCTGTCTGTGATCCATTTGTCTGGTCTAACCGGGTTGGACAGCTGCAGTGTTCATGAGCTGCCTGGGTCCTCTGGTTACCAGTGTACCTCAGGGGCGATTTGATTGGATCGTACGTCTCGCGCTCTGTTTCCTCTCCAGCCAAAAAGGGGTTTTGTGTTCTGGTAAAATCACCGGGAGGAAGTGTTTGCGCTCCGTATTGATCGCATTTCGATCGATGCGACACTCTCTCTCTCTCTCTCTCTCTCTCTCTCTCTCCCTCTCTTCCCTTCTCCTCTTCCCCTCTGTCCTCCTCTCTCTCTCTCTCTCTCTCTCTCCCTCCCCTCTCTCTCCTCTCTCTCTCTCTCTCTCTCTGTCTCTCTCTCTCTCTCTCTCTCTCTCTCTCTCTCCCCCTCTCTCTCTCTCCTCTCTCTCTCTCTCTCTCTCTCTCTCTCTCTCTCTCTCTCTCTCTCCTCTCTCTCTCTCTCTCTCTCTCTCTCTCTCTCTCTCTCTCTCTCTCTCCCCCTCTTTTTCTTCCTCTCTCTCTCTCTCCTCTCTCTCTCTCTCTCTCCTCTCTCCCCTCTCCCCTCTCCTCCTCTCTCTCTCTCTCTCTCTGTGCAGAGAGCCTGCACTCTTAAGTGCGTTATGAAAGATGGTTCTGATGCAGGTAATGGACGGGTCCTGATCAGCTGTGTTCTGGGGGTCTTCAGACCCTCTCAGGGAGTCCCGTCCAGAACGAGGTTTCAGACACGCGTCTGTGTCCAGTGATAAACAGGCCCAGTCTATTTATTTATAGTTTCACATTTTTCCCAGTTTTTCTCCCAATTTAGTTGCCAAGTATACCGTCTATTTATCTCACTTCTCCCTCCCCCACGAGTCTGCCGCCCGGCCTCCGGGTAACGAGCCAATCTTTCCTGGCCGGTAGATCTCACCTCTGTTTGTGAGCTGATGTTGACAATATTCTGGGGTGGGGGTAGTTTTGGAAGCAGCAAATGAAGTGAAAGGCTCAGGATGCTGTCATCAATGTGTGCAGAACAAGATCTTACTGTTTACTCCAAACTCATTTCATTTGCTTAACAATTACTGGTGGTGTTTTGCATAGCTTTTTACAATGGCAAAAAAAAACACAAAAGAAAACAACGAAGTCCCTGCTAAAGTACTGCAATGTTCGTCATCAAAGTGGCTGCTGAAGAGTTTGTAGTTGTGGACAACGTTGCCCTTTTCCCTGGTTTGTTGGTAGTTGTGTCTCCAGGAGTCTGTGTGTGTGTACATACACACGCGTCATGTATGTGGTGTCTCCTCACATCTAGCAGACGGGATGACTGACGTTGATGGTCAGGTTTATTCAGAGCCTGACAGAGAGAGGACAGTTCTCAGGTTAATGTACAGCTGCATGTCTTCTCTGAGCCTAAATGTTACATTTTACGTCGATTTATAATTCAAATGATGTGTTAAAGAAAACGCAGGCTAATTTTGGTGATCACTTTTGGGGGTTAGCATATAAAAATTCTGCATGTTTTAATTTGTGGAAAATATGTTCAATTTTCTATACTGGTAAAAGTGTATTATGTGTTTAAAAACAACTCGTATCATTTTACCTGGTGGAACTTCCTACAGAAAGCACGTTCTTGTCAAACAGGGTGTAAACCGGGGGTATTCAAATCCAGGCCTCGAGGTCTGCAGTGTCTGCAGGTATTTGCTCCAACGACACACCACACCACCTGATTTTGAATAATTACTTTACCTCCTTGGTCCAGGAAGCGAGCTATAAGCTAATTAGTGAAATCAGGTGGTGCGGTGCGTGGTTGGAGCAAATACCTGCAGACACTGCGGACCTTGAGGCCTGGAGTTGAATACCCCTCCCTGGTGTAAAGGAGAGTGGTTGTGTGAGAGGTCCCAGGTGCTCAGGGTTCACCCCCCCTCCCTCTCCCTCTCTCAGAGCGGATCAGGCAGCGGTGTTCAGGGTTCGAGGCCCCAGGTTCACCCCCTCTCTCTCTCTCTCCCTCTCTCAGAGCGGATCAGGCAGCGGTATGGAGAGCTCCCAGGGGAGCTGCTGCTGGTGGAGCTGGAGAAGGAGCGGCAGGGTCTGGGGCTCAGCCTGGCCGGGAACAGAGACCGCTCCTGCATCAGCATCTTCGTGGTGGGGGTCACCGCTGGGGGGCCGGCCGGCCGGGACGGACGCATCAGAGTGGGAGACGAGCTGCTGGAGGTGAGAGACACACACCTGTACACACACACACACACACACACACACCTGTATACACACACACACACACACACACCTGTACACACACACACACACACACACACACACACACCTGTACACACACCTGTACATACACACACACCTGTACACACACACCTGTACACACACACACCTGTACACACACACATATACACACACCTGTACACACACACCTATACACACATACCTGTACATACACACATACACACACACACACCTGTACATACACACACACATACGCACACAGGGGCAGGTTAGCATTACCTGAGGGTGATGTTCGCTCAGCTGTGGCCCTGCTGCCTGGGGCGTCGTCCTGTGATTGGCTCCTGGCCCTGTGTCGCTCCGTGATTGGCTGGCCCTGGCCCGCTCCGTGATTGGCTCCTGGCCCTGTATCCGGGGCACCTTTCACTCTCAGTAACGTTTTCCTGTTGAGCCCAGATTCCTCCTGCGGGGAAATGAAGGCTCTCCATCACTGCCAGAGCGATGGCGTTCCCCTTCCCCTCCGAGGGCTGGGAGCAGGGCGTGATTTAAACCACGCTGTCGCTGCCAGATTAACGGCACAAAGATCTGTCACTGGAGCAAGTGGGGGAGAAATACACCTTTCCTTTTGTGCCTTGCAGAGAGAGTCCACTCACTCAGGCCAGAGTAATCAGAGAGAGAACCTCCATGATTCACCCGCGGATCTGAATGTGATTCATTTGTTCAGACCGCGTGATTCAGTCGCACGTTTCCATCGAAGCTTCGCTGCGGCCTCAAGCCCAGAACTGTGACGTGAACGCTAATGCTGATCACTGATGAATTTTATGTTTCGTTCGGTTTCTTAGTTTGTGTGAAATGCCTTCCCCGTGTGAGCAAGCAAATAATCAAGTAATCAAATAATCAAACATACACACACAGTGACTCACACACACACACACACACACACAGTGACGCACACACACACACAGTGACACACACACACACAGTGACGCACACACACACACACACAGTGACACACACACACACACACACACACGCGCGCTAGCACACCAATCACCTTTAATTAACTCTGCAGGCCAGCGTGGGGTGAGGCTCTGGAGGTGAGCTGAGCTCCTCGTGTGTCTCGATGTCTTTCACTTCCCCTCTGCTGCGCTCTGCTGCGCTCTGCAGCTGTCAGTCCCTGCCAGGGTGGGGGGGGTATGTGGGTCACCAAGTATCCTTGTGTTTCCTCACAGAACTCTTGAAAGAATGTGTGTGCCGTTTTAGCTCCGGAACGAGCCTCTCAGAAAGGCTCTCTTTCCAATGGCCTATTTCGCTAAGTGATACATCATTTCATGACGGCTTAAAAGGAAGTTGTTCAACCCTTTCGATGTGTGTTTCAGAAGCTGGGCGGGTGGTCATTTCTAGAGCACTATGTCGTTTCCATCCCTCTGTGGTATCCATAGATACCGGGGTCTAAGGACCGGCCTTCTAATGTCTGTGCTTTCCGTCTCTTCCAAAGATCAACAACCAGGTCCTGTGCGGCAGGAGCCACCAGAACGCGTCTGCCATCATAAAGAGCGCCTCTGCGAAGGTCAAACTGGTCCTCATCAGGTAAGAGGGGTTTGTGTGACACTGCCACAGCAATCTCAGTGACTTAATCATTCTGTAAGAACGGTCAGAATCTCTTCCCTTCCCTGGAGCAGGCAGGTAACAGGCATGTAACACTTGTAACAGGCAGGTATGTGGGTAATGTTGTGCCTGCCGTTCAAACCAACCGTGACTGACCGTTAATGCCTCGATTGGTGGTGACAGAAACGGTCAAGTTTGGGGCCCCCAGCTCGGGCCTGGAGCCCCCCTCGGGGGGGGGGCTATCGGCTGTCCGCCC
>JAINUG010000116.1:2160000-2162500 GCA_029706075.1 Aldrovandia affinis
AGCCGCGCCGGATTGATACGTCCGTAAATTCTCCCCCGGCCTCCTCACTGTGCCCTCCACTGTGACACACAAAAACACATTAACTGAGATTGGAGTCGGGGTCAGTCACTGGACAGGGCCGATAAAGGGGAGGGAGGGAGGAGGGAGGGAGGGAGGGAGGGAGGGAGGGAGGGAGGGAGGGACAGAGAGGGGAGGGACAGACAGAGGGGGATACAGAGGTCCTGGGGAGGAGGAGAAGGCTGGTGGCGTGTGACTCAGTGGCCAGCACACGCTCCCTGTGGACACCCAGAGACCCTCATCACTGAGGCAGGGGCAGGAGGAACAGCGAAGCCGAGGAGAGAAGAGGATTGTGGGATATCCGGTCTCCTCTGACAGACGTGTGTGGAGGACAGGAGGACAGGAGGGGTTTCCGTCACCAGGACACCTGCAGTGAGGTGGTGACTGCGCTGGGGCATAACCCCTTCACTACTTTAACGTGTGTTTATTTAACACTTTAACACATGAACATGTTTTGTGTCTGCTTTTCATTCTTTAATTTCATGGGGCTGTTTTAGTGTTTGAGGCATTGGTGTCTGTCTGTGTTAGTATTGTGCTGTGTTCTGTGTGTCTGTGTGCGTGTGTGTGTGCGTGCGTGCGTGCGTGCGTGCGTGTGTGTGTGTGTGTGTTTGTGCGCACATGCTGTGTTCTGTTTACGTTAGTATTGTCCTGTGTGCGTGCATGTGCGTGTGTGTACGTGCGCGCATGTGCGTTTGTGCGTGCTGTGCTGTGTTCTGTGTGTGTGTGAGTATTGTGTGTGTTCCAGAAGGTAGAGAGACTGAAAAGCCAGTACTGTGGGCACTGTGGGCACTGTGGGAACATGCGCAGCATTAGTGCACCCTCAGCCTGTAACGTATTGGTTCATTAAAACGGGTCTGAAGTGAAATGTTTATCATGCTCCTCACCCCTGTGTGTGGTGGTGGAGGAGCCTGGTCTCTCAGACGTGTTTGTTGTGTGTTTCTGAGCCTCGGTTGATGTGCAGGCAGGGTGGAGGCAGGGTGGAGGCAGGGTGGAGGCAGGGTGGAGGCAGGCAGGGTGGAGGCAGGGGAGGCAGGGTGGAGGCAGGGTGGAGGCAGGGTGGAGGCAGGGTGGAGGCTGGGCATCATTACCCTGCTGAGGCACCTTGGGGCTCTGATGTGTGAGGGCTCTGATATCCCCACCCTGCCCCACACCGACGTGCTGTTGAATACTTTGCCAAATCATTTGTTTGTTTATTTTCCTGTCCGAGAGAGAGAGAATATTCACACACACAACACACACACACACACAGAGAGAGAGAGAGAGAGAGAGGTATTCACACACAACACAGAGAGGGGGAGAGGGGGAGAGGGAGAGGGAGAGAGAGAGAGAGGGATGAATGAGATCCACGCATGCAGGCAGGTAGAGAGGAGGATGACAAAGCCTGCTGGAGATGAGGGAGATGCGGAAGGATGGACAGAACGATGCGCGATTGTGTTTGCCTTCTGTAACGGTGGCGGTGAATGATGTCAGTAAATACCCAGGCTCCTCCAGCGAGCCGTAGGCCTGTACTGGGGGGCCGGGGGGGGCTGGGGGCTGATGGGGGCCGGGGGGCTGGGGGCTGATGGGGGCACGGAGAGGGACCGCCAGCAGGAATCATCAGCTCTCCCGCGAGGCAGACCGCCGTTTTCACACCGTTTTTACAGATGGTCTTCTCTGAGAACGCGGCGCGCCGGAAGATAGATAGCCCCTCTTATTTATGACGGCATTACATTTACCATCTCTCTCTCTCTCCCTCTTTTCTTCCCCAGGAATGAAGACGCCATCAATCAGATGGCCGTGCCCCCCTTCCCCGCCCCCCCTGCTGCTGTCACGACCAACGAGGTGTGTCCTGGAGCATGGAGCTCCCTCTCTCTCTCGACACCACTACAGCGTTTCCCAATCCATCCCTACAGCGTCTCCCAATCCACCACTACAGCGTCTCCCAGTCCATCCCTACAGCCTCAATCCCCAATCCCAATCCACCCTACAGCCTCCCAATCCACCACTACAGCGCTTCCCAATCCACCACTACAGCCTCTCCCAATCCATCCCTACAGCCTCTCCCAATCTTCCCAATCCATCCTTACAGCGTCTCCCAGTCCATCCCTGCAGCGTCTCCCAATCCATCCCTACAGCGTCTCCCAGTCCATCCCTACAGCGTTTCCCAATCCATCCCTACAGCCTCTCCCAATCCACCCCTACAGCCTCTCCCAATCTTCCCAATCCATCCCTACAGCGTCTCCCAGTCCATCCCTACAGCGTCTCCCAATCCACCACTACAGCGTTTCCCAGTCCATCCCTACAGCGTCTCCCAATCCATTCCTACAGGGCACACTGCGCTGCATGTTTTCATTCCAACCTCCGCTCCCCAACCTATCATCTGCATCGGTCATCTGTTAATGATCACTTGAGCATGATTAAGTGGTGGTTGGAATGAAAACGTGCAGCGCAGTGTGCCCTGTAG
>JAINUG010000116.1:2167500-2170000 GCA_029706075.1 Aldrovandia affinis
GGCCTAATCCTTGTAAATAAGAATTTGACTTCAGACCAGTGACTGTCAGCTTCCACCCACAATACTGGAAGAGGAGTGCAAAAACAGGGGCCCAGGCCTGCCCAGCACACAGGCCAGTCTCCTCCCAGCAGTAGCAGCAGCACCACTGAAGAGTTCATCATGACTGTGCTCTAGTCTCGTTTGCTTCCCTCCGCTGCAGTTTGTTGTGTTCTGGAGATTAGGTAATGTTGCAGTCGTTTCATGGCTCAGAATTATAACGACAGGTATACGCTAAACTATTTTTGTCACGATTTAGCTCTTTTAATGTTGCCAGGCCTACTGGTGTAAGCTGGCACGATGCCCTCTGAAACAGGACCTCTGCTTAGTGCCTACAGGCGCGGTGTGACAGTAACGCCTCCGAGCCGCTTGTGCGTATCGAACCGTTACGAAATTCTCTCTGACTCCTTGCCAAGAGCTGCCTTTCAGGGGCCAGGGGGCACAGGCAAAATCCGATTTTAACGAACGGTTTTGTGTGGTAGGGTTTCACCAGGGACCTCCGACAGCCAAGGACAAATAACCGTTCAACAAAACACACTGCACAAACAAACAAACAAACAGCCATTCTCTAGAAGTGCTGAATTTGTGTTTTGAAATCCCCCATGCTGGAAACTATTTGTGCTGAATATGAGGAATGTATTGAGCTGCAGCAGCACTGCACCAGAAGAGATGTTTCAACTGAAGGATGCCCAGAAAGTGTTCTGAAACAGAAAGTTGTGCGTTTGTGCCGTTCTATCCAAACGAGGAACGGAGGGGGAGGGGGGAGTTATTTTTATCGCTGTTTTTCTGTTGGTTAAATCCGTTTTATTTTCAGCATAATTCATTCATGTTTATCTATTGTATATGTTGGATATTGCTAAAGCGGTTTATAACCTTGTAGGGAGGGCAACATCAGTGAGTAGTGAGTGGGCGGTGCCCGTTTCCCCGTTGGAGAACTCATGTGTTGTGTCACCGCTGCGTCCCTCTCTCCCTCTCTCCCTCCCTCCAGACCCGGCCACCTGCCCCATCGTCCCGGGACAGGAGACGGTCATCGAGATCTCAAAGGGCCGCTCCGGGCTGGGTCTCAGCATCGTGGGGGGCAAAGACACGCAGCTGGTGAGCCACGCCTTCCCCCCTCCCCCTCCCCCCTCTGCTTGTGTGCAGCCTCACAGCGTTAGTGTGTGAGCCTCACAAAGTAATATAATAATATATATATGTCATGTCATTTTAGCAGACGCTTCTATCCAAAGTAATGAATGCATAATTGTAACAACTTACAGTCATGAATGCATACATTTTTCAGAACCTACCTACTGAGCCACACAGAACCACGCTCTACCTACTGAGACACACAGAACCACACTCTACCTACTGAGCCACACAGAACCACGCTCTACCTACTGAGCCACACAGAACCACAGAACCACACTCTACCTACTGAGACACACAGAACCACACTCTACCTACTGAGCCACAGAGAACCTGAGCCGCTCTACCTACTGAGCCCACACAGAACCACACGCTACCTACTGAGCCACACAGAACCACGCTCTACCTACTGAGACACACAGAACCACTGGTGTAGACGGTCCACTGGCCCACCCAGGCCCTCTCTTCCTTATTGTGCAGTGTTAAACTTGAGCTCAGTGTTTTTAGATGGATTGTGTTCCAGGGCTGTGATCCATTAGTCAGATGCTAAATATTCCTGAAATTAGCGCTCATTATCTCGTCATGATCACCTAACCAGCGGTTCTGCAACTAAACAACACAAGAAACCTGCCTCCTCTCTCATTCTCATTTGCATGATTACTTGTACTTGCGAGACAGTTACTGCCTGCTCTTGATGAAGTGTTCTGTGGAAATGCGCCTGACCTGTTCCTTTGTGTAAAGCAGCTGATCACAGGGAGCAGGAGCCGAATCTCTCAGCGAGAGAAAGAGAGGGATGATGATAGAGAGAGGGATGATAATGGAGAGAGGGATGATGATGGAGAGAGGGATGATAATGGAGAGAGGGATGATAATGGAGAGAGGGATGATAATGGAGAGAGGGATGATAATGGAGAGAGGGATGATGATGGAGAGAGGGATGATGATGGAGAGAGGGATGATAATAGAGAGGGATGATGATGGAGAGAGGGATGATAATAGAGAGAGGGATGATAATGGAGAGAGGGATGATAATAGAGAGAGGGATGATAATAGAGAGGGATGATAATGGAGAGAGGGATGATGATGGAGAGAGGGATGATAATGGAGAGAGGGATGATGATGGAGAGAGGGATGATAATGGAGAGAGGGATGATGATGGAGAGAGGGATGATGATGGAGAGAGGGATGATGATGGAGAGAGGGATGATAATGGAGAGAGGGATGATAATGGAGAGAGGGATGATGATGGAGAGAGGGGTGATGATGGAGAGAGGGATGATGATAGAGGAGGAGTTTTAAACGGCAGGTCACCTTGAGAGAGGAGGAGGCCGGGTGA
>JAINUG010000116.1:2175000-2180000 GCA_029706075.1 Aldrovandia affinis
TTTTCATTCCAGCCAAGTGCTTAGTCACCTGACTCACCATGAATTTCCCCTGCTCAGCTTTTACTGTTAGTGCTTTAGAGAGAGCTGAGCAGCCCTGTTAATGGAAGGTGTGTGTGTGTCTGTCTGTGTGTGTGTGTCTCTGTGTGTGTGTGTGTGTGTGTCTGTGTGTGTGTGTGTGTGTGTGTGTGTGTGTCTGTCTCTGTGTGTGTGTGTGTCTCTCTCTGTGTGTGTGTGTCTCTCTGTGTGTGTGTGTGTGTGTGTGTGTGTGTGTGTGTGTGTGTGTCTCTCTGTGTGTGTCTGTGTGTCTCTCTCTGTGTGTGTGTGTGTGTCTCTGTGTGTGTGTCTCTCTGTGTGTGTGTGTGTGTGTGTGTCTCTCTCTCTCTCTCTCTCTCTCTCTCTGTGTGTGTGTGTGTGTGTGTGTGTGTGTGTGTGTGTGTGTGTGTGTGTGTGTGTGTGTGTGTCTCTGTGTCTGTGTGTGTGTGTGTGTGTGTGTGTGTCTCTCTCTCTCTCTCTCTCTCTCTGCGTGTGTGTCAGGTGAACGGGGTGGACCTGCGCAGCGCGGCCCATGAGGAGGCGATCGCGGCGTTGAGGCAGACCCCTCCCCAGGTGCGTCTGAGCGTGCTGCGGGACGAGGGGCAGTACCGGGACGAGGAGAACCTGGACGTGTTCGGCCTGGAGCTGCACAAGAGGGCGGGCCGCGGCCTCGGCCTCAGCATCGTGGGCAAGCGGTAACCATGACCACCACCGCGGTAACAGCTCTGACCACCAAAACATTTAAATATTTTGTTTCTGATTTGATCCTATTTTCTCCCACTTTAGTAGCCAATTACACCCTCTCTTTTTCATGTCAATCCCCCCTCGTATTGTGAGTTAGCTGCCGTAGTCCTGAAACCGGCAGTGACAAAGGCGAAGTATCGTCTCCTCCGAGCCAGCACTCGCCAAGCCGTTGACCGTAACTCCGGTACACAGAGCCACTCCTGTGCTCAGCGAACTTTGATGAGCGATCTCTCCAAAATGTTTGATTTTTTTCATTTTGGCCAAATAATAGGAGACTGGCTGCAAAAAGTCAATTTCAATTTTATTTTATTTTTTTATTTTTTTATGGTGCATGTGAAATGTTCATGGTGTGTCATGACCTTTGAACTTTGCATTCATCACATTTAATTTGTTATTGATTTGTATTGATTTGTCTTATCAGTGGTAAAGATCAACATCAGATGCACACACACACACACACACCATTTTAACCTCTGTATAACTGGCAGTAACCTGCACAGCGCTTGGCTCTGCTTGTCTAGTTTGAGACCACACATTGATCAGTGAAATGATCCTGATGTAGACACAGCGAGTATCACGCTGTCCTTATAATTACAGAAATACGGCCAATTTAAGGCAGGACAGATGAGCAGTCAGAGCTGAGCGAGCACCACTATCCCCCTTAATGATGGAGGCGACTGTAACCGCTCTTAAAATGATTATCACTCACGCTTTTAACTGGGACAGGCATCATACGGGGAACGGATCTCGCCTCTTCGTCAGTGACAGAAACGCCAGAGTGGCACTAATGTTTTTATTGGGCGTAGATTGGCAGAAGCCACAAACCCCTACCAGGGAAGGAAGGATTTGCAGGATTAAAGTAAACCTCCCTTAAATGGGCCATTTAAAAAGTGGCATTAGCAGGTGACGGCGCTCTCAGATGTAGAACTCGCCGACATGAATCAGGAGCTGTCATGTGCCCGTTTACGGAGCTAATGAGGTCGTAGTGGGGGCGGTGTGGCTGGACTGCTAATGAAGGGTTTCCACTGGGAGACTCACCTCCCACGGCCCAGGTTAACCGGCCCCCACTGGGACACGTTTAGCCCCTCCGATGAGGCCGCCGATCACAACCGGGAACAGGGAGCGGCGAGGGATGGGTACTACTTTTTTTTCTTTTCTTTTTCTAAGAATTTGTTTCTTTCAAATTTTACCCCATTTTCTCCCAATTTAGTTACCCCCAATTACACCCTTTATTTTTGATAGCCCTGAGACCGGCAGTGACAAAGGTGAAGTATCGCCTCCTCTGAGACGGCACTCGCCAAGCCATCGACTGTAACTCCAGTACACAGAGCCACTCCTATACGCAGTGACCTCCTATCAGCTCCCCTCCCCCCTCCCTGGGGCGGACAGCCAATCACCGCCCCCTAGTGGCACTCCCGGTCAGAGCAGACTCTGGCGTGGCAGTGGAATTGAACCCCGGTCGCAGTGGGGTTAGGTTACTTCTGGCTGATGGCGTGTGTGGGATCAGAGGATCTCCGTCTGTTTGTACGTCGAGTGCAGCCTGCTGCGTCCACTCCCGTCTCGAGGCCTGTGTAGGGGGGCAGGGAGGACCGTAAACAAACCAAAACCACAGGGTTCCGATAGGCCAACGGCCAATTTATTATCTTTCTACAACAACAAAAAAAGATAAAGCAGTTAAATCAAAACTATTCAATAGAGGGAAACAGCAACCAAAACCAGCACTTCTGCCTCCATGCCCCAAAACTCTCCCTCAGGCATGGCAGGCTGTGCTTTTATAATGGCCTAACGAAGGCAGTGACTCACAGCGGAGTTGATTGCTCATTAGCCTCAGGTGAGCCTGCCTGTAGGTGAGGCCGCTGCTGTCCAAGGCCCTGTAGTCCTCTCCAGGCTGTGGGAGGGAACAGGAGCACCTGACAGCAGCCAAAAGGAGGCACAGCCCTCTCTACCTCTCTCCACACCCTCAAAGAGGAGGAGCAGCCCTCTCCACTCCTCCCTCCACCCCTCAAAGAGGAGGAGCAGCCCTCTCCACTCCTCCCTCCACCTCTCCCAGCACTCACTCACACACTCACACACTCACACACTCACACACTCACACACTCACACACTCACACACTCACACACTCACACACACACACACACACACACACACACACACACACACCTGTACATGAGGTACCCCTCCGTTCTCACCCCCCCCCCCCCTCTCCTCCCGTCTCCTTAGTAACGGCGCGGGGGTGTTCATCTCTGACGTGGTGAAGGGGGGGGCGGCGGACCTGGACGGGCGGCTGATGCAGGGAGACCAGATCCTGCGGGTGAACGGGGAGGACATGAGGGAGGCCTCGCAGGAGACTGTGGCGGCCATTCTGAAGGTGAGGGGGAGGGGGGAGGGGGATGGGGGATGGGAGGGAGAGGAGAGAGAGAGAGAGAGGGAGAGAGAGATGGGGAGAAGGGGAGAGAGAGAGAGAGGCAAACGAGGGAGAGGGAGAGAGGGAGAGGGAGAGGGGGGGGGGAGAGGGAGAGGGGAGAGAGGGGAGAAGAGAGGGAGAGGGAACAGCAGGATAAATGTTACGGGTGAAAGAGTGTTAGCTGGAGCGTTGTGAGGGATTAATTTACCAGCGCTCTCCGAACAGGATTACACGGCCTGCGCTGCTCAGTACTGGCCACAGGGGGTGCTGCGGACACCTTTTCAAATGCACCATGGATTTGAGAACGCAGTCATTCGATCTGAAACCGTTCAGAGTGAATCCGTGTATAAAAACACGCCCGATCGGGAGTGCAGTGTCTGTCCAGCACGACATCTCTGCAGGTTTGAGACGCTTGTTTATGAGCGACCACACTCTCTCAGGTGCCTACATGACCTGACGCACGCTGTGTGTGTGAATTTATTACAACACTGCCGACGTTGGCCTGTTTTGTGATCTCCTGTGTCTGTCATCTTTAACTCCGACACGCTCACTGTTGTCATGAACACCTGAGCATGATTGTTTCCTGAGCTGGAAATTGCTTTTCAATTTTAAAATGATTGGTTTAATATTTTAGGCTGAATGTAAGGGAGACTGAGGAGAGAAGCATCAAGGAGGACAATGTCTCGCTCGTTTGTGAATGTGTGTTCTGGCACAGCTATTCAAATGTATATATATATATTTTCTTAAGAATTTGTTTCTGATTTCTTTATCCCATTTTCTCCCAATTTAGTAGCCAATTACACCTCTCTCTTTTTCATGTCAATCCCCCCTCGTATTTTGAGTTCGCTGCCATAGCCCTGAGACCAGCAGTGACAAAGGCAAAAGTATCGTCTCCTCCGAGCCGGCACTCGCCAAGCCGTCAACTGTAACTCCGGTACTCCAGAGCCACTCTTATACGCAGCGAGCTAATATCAGATTCCCTCCCTCTCCCTGGGGCAGAATCATCGCCGCCCCTAGTGGCACTCCCACCCAGAGCAGACTCTGGCGCGGCCGGTGGAATTGAACCACGGTCGCAGAGGCCAGCGTCGAACGTTGTAACCGCTAGACCACGCGGGAGGCCCCATGTATCTTAGTCACATATCTTAATTGCACCTCAGCCACCGTTTACACACAGAAGCACAAACGAAAGGCCTACTCCATGTCCAGACCCAGAAGTGCTCACGTTATCACACCAGCTGCCCACGTACCAGCAGACCGTGTCACTGTGTTCAGCTGCGTACGTGCGGTCCAGTCGATGCTCAGGAGGCCTGAGCTCTTCTCCTCCGACCCCGAGCTTGCAGCTGTTTTTTAGTCGCCTCTTTGCTGTGTTTTAAATCCTATATTCTTCTTTCAGGAGTGAACCCCAGTACTCCCTTAAACCCATCACTCCGGTCTGCCTCGTTCCCGATATGAGTCCAGTTTACCCTAGATAATCACTCAAAATCTTACTGGTGGCATATGCCCTGGTAAACAGTTTTTGTGCTGTAATTGGGCAATAGTCCTATTTGACTATTTAATATATGATAATATATGCCATTTAGCAATGCTTTTATCCAAAGCGACTTACAGTAGTAGACTGCATACATTTTTCAGTACATAGTGCAGGAGGTTAGCAGTTAGCGGTGGGAGGTTAGCGTTAGCAGTGGTTGGTTAGCGCTGGGAGGGAGGTTAGCGCTGGGAGGCTAGCACTGGGAGGTTAGCGGTTGGAGCACTAGGAGGTTAGCGGTTAGCAGTTAGCAGTGGGAGGTTAGCGGTTAGCACTAGGAGGTTAACGGTTAG
>JAINUG010000116.1:2187500-2197500 GCA_029706075.1 Aldrovandia affinis
GCAAGGGGTGTGTCCCCACGGAGACCTGCCCATCTACCAAAACGGTTTCAGCAACATTGTCCTCACCATTATACATCACAGCTCTACCTACATTTTACATTTACATCACAGGCATTTAGCAGAGTGACTTACATTTCTTTACATACAATCCATTTATACAGCTGGGTATTTTACTGAAGCAATTCAGGTTAAGTACCTTTAGTTCAAGGGTACAACGGCAGTGTCCCACCTTGGAATTGAACCTGCAACCAGCGGATAGCGTAGCGGTCCTAACGCACCGTATCTTGGCTGGTCTGATACGAGTGTGCGCTGCCTGTCAGGGACGCGGTTCTAAACCCGTCTCGACCAGAGCGGCCCTGGTCATCAGCTCCGATCGGGGTCGGCGTTTGGCTGTCCACCCCAGGGGGAGGAGGGAGGGGGTGAGCTGGCTCGGGTTCGTCGAGGAGCAGGAAGGGCGTCTGTGGTCGGGTTCCGTCTCGGAGGAGACAGATCTACCGGCCCGGGAAAAATTGTCTCATTACCCAGAGGACGGGCGGCGGACTTGTGGGGGAAGGTGAACTGAGATAAATAGAGGGTATAATTGGCAACCAAATTGGGAGACAAGTGGGGAAAAATTAGAAACAACAAATGTGAAATAAAATAAAATTTAAAGTGTGGAGGGAATGGGACAGGTTTGTGTGAAATTTATGCTCTTTCATTTCTGCATGTGAATAAAATGTGTGGGTAAAATTTGATTTGACCTCAAGAGAGACGGTGAAAACAAGGGTGTGTCTGGAGAGCAGGCAGAAGTGGCTCAATTCAGCCACCAGGGGGCAGAAGAGGCTTTACCTCAGCCTCCCCCACAGGACTCCACTCTTTGAGCCGACTCATCACTATAATTAAACTCTCACGATCACTGCGATGGCACTTCACACCATCTTACATCAAATCTCATTTTCCTCAATCCACAATCACGATTCCCTCTGGCAGTTTACAGATTTAGTGAATTCCCCTTAATTAGAAACCTGCTACAACTCAATGGCGTAATGTGTCCATTTCAAGGGAATCGCTGAAAACAATTTAGGAGCTCAACAGGTGTTTGTTAGGGAAAGAACTGTGTGTGTCAATGATTGATTCTGTTTTTGAGTAGAGATTGGCGCAGAGTGCAGTTAAAATAGTGAATTTATGTTCGATTCCACCGGCCGCACCAGAGTCGGCTCTGGCCGGGAGTGCCACAGGGAGTGGCTGTCAGCCAGGGAGGGGGAGGGAAGCCCATATGAGCTTGCTGCGTTTAGCAGTGGCTCTGGAGTACTGGGGTTACAGTCGATGGCTTGGTGAGTGCCGTCTTGGAGGAGACGATACTTCGCCTTTGTCACTGCCGGTCTCAGGGCTACGGCAGCGAACTTATGTCAATACGAGGGGGATTGACATAAAAAACAGAGGGTGTAATTGGCTACTAAATTGGGAGAAAATGGGATCAAATCAGAAACAAATTAATAAAAATAGTGAATTCACATTATAAAATAAAAGGTATTGTTCCAGCCAGTTGTATTAGGGGTTGTGTGTGGAAGATCAAACGCACAGTGTTTGATGCGTAATGAAAGCGCAGTGTGTCTGAACCTCTCCCTCTCTCTCTCCTCTCCCCTCTCCCTCTTCCCTCTCCCTCCCTCTCCCTCTCTCTCTCTCTCTCTCTCTCTCCCTCTCCCTCTCTCTCCCTCTCTCTCCCCCCTCCCTCTCTCCCTCTCCCCCTCCCTCCCCTCTCCCTCTCCCTCTCTCTCTCTCTCTCTCTCTCTCTCTCTCCCTCTCCCTCCTCTCTCTCTCTCTCCCCTCTCTCTCTCCTCTCTCTCCCTCTCTCTCTCTCTCTCTCTCTCTCTCTCTCTCCTGTTGTTTCCCGGCCGTGCCTGTTGTTCCGTGTCCGGCCCACAGGGGGCAGCAGCGGTGGACGGGCGTCTGAAGCGCGGGGACCAGATCCTGTCGGTGAACGGGGAGAGCCTGGAGGGGGCGACGCACGAGCAGGCCGTGGCGCTGCTGAAGAGGCAGAGAGGCGTGGTCACCCTGGCCGTGCTGTCCTAATGCCCCTGATGCCCCCACCTGCCCCGGGGCGCGACCGAGGGGGCAGAAGAGTTCCAGGGAGGGCAAGAACAGTCAGCTCAGCGGCTCAGCCTCTGTGCACTCTGTGTGAGGGGCTCTGGAGGACTTACTGGGGGGTCTGGAGCCGTTTGGGATTGTGCTTCTCTTGGGGGACGCTACAGGGGGAGGTGCATTGTGGGAGGGGAGGGGAGGGGGTGGGAGGGGAGTGTATGACCATACACAAAAACTGTTTTCTTATTCCTAGCATCATCCGCTGTGACCACGCTGAGCCTGCAGGTGGCGCTGTTGTGGTTTGAGTAGATTAACAGGAGCGCTGCAGGTGGGCGGAGGGGGAGGGAGGGGGAGGTGCTGCTGCTGTCGTCTCGTTCCCTCCGTCCGTGCGTCCGTCCTGTGTCCCGGCCTCTGCGTTTGCGCTGGTGTCCTGGTGGGCTGGGCTTGGTCCATTATTACAGCAAAAAAAACTCAAACGAAAAGAAGGGAATCGGAGAAGATAAATCCTCTCAGCCCACAGTCTTCAGGCTCGCGCTCCTCCTGCGCTGAGCTCTTTACTGTGAACCCTGCTGAGCGTCACGGGCCTCCACAACCTGAGCGCAGAGACAGGAAGTGAGTCCACGCGTGAGCTGCCTCTAAGCGCTCCGTTCAGAGCAGGGCGCAGTGATGCACACGGCCAGCAGGGAGCAGTGTCTCCCATCACAGGAGCAGATCAAGATTAAGGGTACGATCCTACTGTCCCTGTCACCTGATGAGCAGGAGCTACCCCCCTCACAGTACCCCCTCTACCCCCCTCCCCTCCCCTCCCCCTCTCCTCTCCTCTCCTCTCTTCCCCCTCCCCTCCTCCCCCTCTCTCTCTCCTCCCCTCTCTCCTCTCCTCTCCTCTCCTCCCCTCTCTCCCCCTCTCCCTCTCCTCCCCTCTCTCCTCTCCTCTCCTCTCCTCTCCTCTTCTCTCCTCTCCTCTCTCCCCCTCTCTCCTCTCCTCTCCCAGCTCTTCCCTCTCAGCAGATAAGGGCCCACACGTTTAGTTGAGGCCGTTTTTAACCCCGTTGCCGCTCTCGCACACCAGCGCATGTCCCAACGGCGTCCTGTACAGTCCACAGAAGAAAAGTCCTCGTACTAACATTTAGAAAACCAGCGAACATCGAGATCTTAACTTCCTAAAGGATAATGATGTCACGAGAATGTGTCCACTGAAGATGGGAGGGTTTATACTGAAAGGCATTAAAAGTGCAACAACATAAATATTTTAAATATAAAAACACACGTTAAGAGTGGATATTTTTATGTATGCAAAGATATATCGGCTGCATGGTTCGTGCACAGGTTTTTAAGGCTGCTCCTCATTTTTATTATCCATAAACAGAAGCTGATGTTGGGCGTGTCCTGGCTGTGTGTCTGTCCAGCAGTGTCTGTCCCAGTGTCTGTCCCAGTGTCTGTAGGGGCCCCAGGGCTGTGGAGGAGCCTCTGCAGAGGTCCCAGAAGTCCTCTCCATCCTTTTTATACCCACGTTCAACAGCACATAACGGGCACAACGGGCAGTGTGTGAGAGAGCGTCTCTGTGAGGTGTGTGGGGGCCCTAGCCGCGTGGCTGAGGCAGGGGCAGGTAGGTGTGAGTCAGGTGTGAGCCAGGTGTGTACAGCCAGGCGGGGCAGGTAGAGAGTGAGTCAGGTGTGTACAGCACGACTAACGTCTCAACTTCCGTCTGGAGCAGGAATCGACCCGGCTGTAAAAGTTGTCTCTGTAATGTCTCAGTCAGTCAGTGCAATGGGCTGCATAAACGTTTTGCTAATAGTGGTATATATAGATATATAGATATATATTTGTGTTTCTGGGAGTGCTGTGGAACAGGACGTGTCCCGTGCTGGCCCTGTCTGTGCTCACTGTGTTCCTCCAGCTCAACACAACACCCCCCCACCCCCCATCCCCCATCCTAAAATGACCTCTCCAGTACAGAGACCACGCCCCTCAGCCATGGCAACGGAAGGGAGGGGCTTTCCAGTAACTCTCCACCAATGAGACGGCCCTAAACATGAGTAAATGAGTGCATTTCACCTGAACGTTGAGTCACAGATATTCCTTCTTTAGTTTTTTTAAGTTGATTGGTACTGTTGTCGTTGTCAGTGCTTTAGCTGTAGCAGAGTCCAAGGCTTTTCACGTTTCGTTTTGTTTTGTAAATATGTAATGTATTCCTTTGACCATGTTGAGCATGTCTTAATCATTTCAGCTGCTCTTTTGTTTTATTTTATTGTTATTTTATTGTAATTTGTTGCGGTCAGTCCTGTGTAGTGAGTCTCAGACTCTCCCGGTGTTGCTCTGTGTGAATCTCGCCCCCGACGACAATGTGAGGAAATCCTGTCCCTGTCCCGGCGTGACCGTCGCGTCGCTCTGACCTGCGGGGGGGCGCAGGGGGGGGCAGGAAGTGGTGCCGGTCCCGCTCAGAGCCCCTGTGTGTCCCAGGACGTCACGCGGGCAGAACCTGTTCAGAACACGGCCAGCACGCCCGCCTCTGAGTGTGTAACTCCACATCACTGTGCCATGCGAGCTCACTGCACACAGGCTGCGATGAGGTCCTCTCCTGCACGGCTCTCCGGTTTAAACTCCGCCAACGTCACGCAGGTCCTGGAGCTGAGCCTCACATCCGTTTAGAGTCCGACAGCAGTACTGTAGCATTGTCACTGTCATTCCCCCACGCTCCACTGAGATCGCTGTGATAGAGGAGAGGAGAGGAGAGGAGCTGAAGATGGTGGTCCCTCTAAGCTCTCACCTGAGCCTGTAACCCACAGTTCAGTATTTCACATCATTACTGACCACTCGTCCCCTGTAGTGCCATAAAAAGTATATATTTATATTGTCCTATATGTATGTCATTGATTGATGTAAAGTATGTTTTCAGATCCAAAGAAATGATTAAAACACATATATTAGATATATGGCAAATTGAGCTGTAATAAAAACTGAGATGTATGAATATGAAAATACTTATTCGTGTTTTGTGAGTTGAAGTGGGAATGTGTTTATCTCGGTCTGCGCTGGTGTGTCATGTTCCTAGTTGTGTTGTTCTATATTCCAGGACATTTTCTCTGCTCGCGAGCGCAGATGGGATGAGACTGAGTTATGGGAACGTCCCACAGGAAGCAGGTTTAGAGTGCATCCGTAAGCTCCCACCAGTGAATCTGTCAGCGCATCAGACTGGGGACGGGAGAATGTTCTGGCCAGAGAGAGAATATATGGAGCGGTGTTTAAACTTCCTCACGGTTGGCTGGGCTGGGCGCTGAAGAGAGGTCCAAGGTGCTGTTCCACACAACCTTTCCGTGGAAAAGTCTTAATGATTAAGTCACATCTCAGACTTTGACCCTTTTGTAGGAGGAGGTTTCTCGTTCGTCAGCACAGACCCTCCTGACAGAACGCACACACGAGGCTTTCAGCACACTTCATGCATTTATTGTCTTTTATTTCAAAAAAAAAAATTCAACACAAAATTACATTTTTAACAGACGACCGATGCAGGTGATGGGTTGGGGAGCGGAGGTTGGAATGAAAACATGCAGCGCAGTGTGCCCTGTAGGAATGGATTGAGACACACTGGTCTAGAGAATGTCCGTGAGCAGAAAGGGAGTGGCACACAGGAGAATCAGCAGGGTTCCTATTGGTGTGGCAGGAGTCACATGACTGTGACTGTGTCAACGGTGTGCTTAATGGCCACGTTCTCGTACGCATTCTCATGATCGCTTGTCCTGTAAGGCAGATAAACATGACACACACACATGTAGAAACTCAGATAAACACAATACACACACACACACACACGCATCGGCATGTTTACACAGAAATATTGTTTTGCTAACTTCTTGTGGACATCAGTCCAGTTGTCTACTACCAACTACAGTGACCACTTGTATGTATTTTCTGTGTGTGTAAAGTTCATCATTTTAAACTAGGCCACTGTTTTTAAAATTATTTTGACATTATTACAGCCAGCTTAAGTTACTAGAATTGCCTGAACAGAATTACTGTGAAATTCTCTGGTAGTGTTCACAAAGTGATGTAGGCCCTGAATAATAATTGTATCCCCTTGAGTTTCCATTTGTTAGTGGTTCATAGGCTAGTTTCCACCTGGACGAATGCAAGCAGGATGCTGCTGAAGTTCAGCGTCACGCTACTCTGCGTTAGCGGTTAGCGTATGGCTGCGGTGTGGAGGCCAGCTGACTTTTCGACACTACTGGAAGTGTACCTGCCACCGGCCGCACCAGAGACGGCTCTGGCCGGGAGTGCCACCAGGGGTGACGTTTGCCCCAGGGAGGGGGAAGCCGATATGAGCTCGCTGCGTATAGGAGTGGTTCTGGAGTACTGGAATTATGGTCGGCTGCTTGGCAAGTGCCTGCTCGGAGGAGACGATACTTCGCCTTTTTCACTGCAGGTTTCAGGGCTACAGCAGCGAACTCTCAATATGAGGGGGGAGGGATTGACATGAAAAAGAGAGGCTGTAATTAGCTACTAAATTGGGAGAAAATGGGATTTAATTTAAATTGGAAGTGTGTCTGCCAAACTTCAGCAGAATGTGTGAGTGATTCTGAGCCGCCGTGGTGCGGGTCGAGGGCAGAGCGTTACCTGACTGCGTCCAGAGACGTGTCGTACTGGGTCCCGTTGGCCATGGGGTAGTCACTGGTCTTCACCCACTCTGCCTTTGACTCTTGGCTTAATAAGGGAGATATTGAAGGAAAATAAATGCATCAAAAGATATTCTTTCAAAACTCTGCGTTTGAATGACACACTCGGCCAGCACTGCTCCATCGCTAGCCGTCTCTCACAACAGACTCAAAACCCCGATACTGATAAAAATGTTTCAGAAGCAATGTGTTTCCTCTCCCTGTCCCGTAGGTGTGGTGTGCATCGCTCTGCGGTGGCGTCTGTGGCCCTGGTGCTGTGCTGATCTCTTGCTCAAGCTTTTCTTGCCGTTTTAAACCCACTTGTTGTAGGTCTCTCTGGATAAGTTCTGACTGTGGCAGACATGACAGTTCCATTTGGCAGGGTGTTCCACACTTTCAGTTGTAAGGTAACGCTCGCACCCTCCCCCGCAGAGCTTCCGGCAGCAGTCACCACCGGCACGGTCGAGAATCGATCAACGGGGCGGCGGATAGCATAGCGCTCTAACGCACCGTATCTTGGCTGGTCTGATACGGTGTGCGCTGCCTGTCAGGGGACGCGGTTCTAAACCCGTCTCTACCAGACTGGCCCTGGTCATCAGCCCCGATCGGGGGCAGGGGCTTTTGGCTGTCCGCCCCAGGGGGAAGGGGGGGGGTGAGCCGGCTCGGGTCCGCCATGAAGCACGTAAGGGAGTCTCCAGAACGTGGGGGGGGGCAAATTCCATCTTGAAGGAAGCAGAGTTCACTGCCCTTGGAGAATTAGCTTGCCTCGTAGAGACACGTGTGGGGAGGGCAAATCTAAATAAATAGAGGCTGTAATTGCTACTAAATTGGGAGAAAAATAGGAAAAAATCTGAAAATCTAAATGTCTGCAGGCTCACCCAGTTTGGTGTTGAGTATTAGTGGTGGTTCTCTGAACATTTGAAATCCTTGAAAAGTGCTCCATGAATGCAGTGCTGTGACCTGCTGTTTCAGTCTTAATGGGCTGTTGAATGGAAACGTCAAAACAACAAAACCAAACCCGTGAGAGACCCACCAAGACCGGACTCAGCCTGCCCTGTGTGAACAGCCAGCCTGTTTTGTGACTGCATCACAAAGGGCTTTCCCTTTGCTGCTGCCTGCTTGGGGTCATTTTAACCATGACCGTGCAGAGGACTGGAGAGGTAAAGAGGTTTTTATTTATTTTATTTATTTTATTTAACCAGGTTAGTCTCATTGAGATTAGAAATCTCTTTTTCAAGAAAGACCTGGCCAAGAGAGCAGCAATAGATTACAGACAACTACCAAAATAACAACATTTAACATAACAGCAGACAAGCAACAATGTTCACAGTGTCACATCTGGTTACACGACAGCAGTCTAAAGATGTGGTGCAACTTAAGGGTCAAAGCGTTTACAATTTTCACTTTCCTCCATAGCTTTAACGCTAGCCTTAAAATCATTTAGTGAGAGGTTATTGATGTCCTATCCAGATCGCTGTATTACTGCACTGATCTCTTGCGCAAACTATGATTGTTCCTACCATGTACTAATGCACATCTTGTAAGTCGCTCTGGATAAGAGCGTCTGCTAAATGCTTAAAATGTAAAAATGTAAATATGCATCGGCTCATTCAGTGATGTCATAATACCCAGAGAACCCTCAAACGCTGAAGCACCACAGACGTCTTATCCTCGGACCGACAGCACCACAGAGTTCCACCTTTACCTGGGCTTACTGCACCACGCCCTGTTGACCAGGAACGCAATGAAGACGAGGAAGAGGAAGACCACCACGGCAATGATCCCAGTCAGCCAGTTTGGCAGAGCTCGGGTCGATGTACCTGAGAACCAAAGCAGAAATCACTGTGTTTTAATATTGTGTGTTTGTTTGTTTTTTAAAAGAATTTGTTTCTGATTGTATCCCATTTTCTCCCAATTTAGTAGCCAATTACACCCCATTTTTTATTTCAATTCCCCCCTCACATTGTGAGTTCGCTGCCGTAGCCCTGAGACCTGCAGTGACAAAGGCGAACTATCGTCACCTCCGAGACGGCATTCGCCAGGCTGTCGACTGTAACTCCGGTACTCCAGAGCCACTCCTATACGCAGCAAACTCATATTGGCTTCCCTCCCCCCTCCCTGGGGTGGACAGCCCATTGCCGCCTCCTGGTGGCACTCCTGGCCAGCGCCCATTCTGGCACAGTTTATATTGTATGTTTGTACATGTTTTCACATTTGTCATTTTAGTTTACCAGTTTATACATTTCTGTTTTTTTTTTTACGAAGCGTCTGTTGGTCTCTTATAGCACACTGCCGACGGTCTGCTTCACTCCCTGATGGCCATTATGTGCGGCTAAATTACTATGCATTTATGCTAGCGCTAATCTTTGCGCTATGTATATTATGTCACAGAGCATATTACTGCAAGGATCCTCAAATGATTTGAAAGCTACTCGCTTCTGAAGCCAGAACATATCATTCATGTGGGTTTCCTCAGTTCTAAGATGTTCTAACAGATGTACAGGGGGTTGAAACGCCACCAATTTGATGATTCAACAACATTGATTTATTTTACTCATCCATTGTCCTGAAGAGCTATTTAGTAAACCACGTTCCTTCTTCAGGGGCTGTCCAAATGAAAAAGGCCGAACAAAATCCTAGATTTATCCATGATTAAAGCAGACATAGTCCTTTTCTGGCTTTAAAAGGAAATATAACAAGAAACCTCTCAAACAACCATGTGAATTATCTTTAACTATTGGGGTTTTTTTGAGTCTGTGTAGTAACTTGACAGAAGAAACATCTATGCAACAGACCAATCACATGAGTGATTTATGTCTCCCCTTTTTCCACAACCCAAAATATTGGGAAAATAGAAGATAGAATGATTCTCTCTTACCTTGCTGAGCAGAGACTGTGTCCAGTGTGAACAGAACCCACAGAAACCCAGCAGCAGCTTTGCTCATCGTTGTGAAATAGTTTTAAAAGACAACGGAATAAAACGTAAACAAATGGGACAGGTTTGGGTCCGTTTGTGCTGCAAGAGTTCAGCTTGTGACCGGCAGACCAACCAACCCTGTTTTCAAAAGGCCTCCCCAGACACACACACACACACACACACACACACACATAGTTTCCCAGTAAATGATTGACCACACAGCTCACTCTAAAGCTGAACACTGTACACACACACACACACACACACACACAGACCAAAGCAGACACAAGTGTGCAGGAATAATGTATGGGGATCATTTTATGCGCAGGTTTTGTTTGTTTATTTGTTTGTTTGTTCTCTCACATGTAGCTGT
>JAINUG010000116.1:2202500-2227500 GCA_029706075.1 Aldrovandia affinis
TATGTTGTATGTATTATTCCTGTGTATGTTCTTTTGATATAACTAACACCACAATTTCTAGGGCAGGTTTACATCACATTTCTCTAGAGTTTAAATTGCTAGCAAAGGAGATTTCGATTGGAGTTGTTTAGAAAATAGGATTTTCCAAATTGCATTGGGAGTAGATTGAATCCAGCCAATAATTTATTGATAAACTAAAGCTGCTAAAAAGGTGCTCCATAGGTAAACCTCTACCTGTGTTCATTATAAACCTTACTGGGGGTGTCACCTCGCATATTTCACCAAGGCCTTTGAATGATGTCATTCGCTATTAGCGTTGATACAGTGTTAATGTTGACGATCATCTCTTTTGGTCTTTGTGTGAATGGAATTCGTTGTTTTAGTTTGTAAGCTTGTCAACTGTATGACAGGGATGTGAAAATGTGTCCATGCAAGGAGCTTCTTGAAATAGATCAATTACCGCCGATATTTTATACTGATGGCTGTGTTCTCCTCCGTGTCATATCGGCAGCAAATATCACAAGAAGACATTTTAGTGTTTTTTATTTTATTTTATTTTTTTTAGAAAATTCTGTGATATAACATTGCATATAATTATAGTTCTATTTACAGTAATTTTACAACAAGAGTGCCTCTACTAAACGTCCACATTAAAGGAATCATTTTTGTTTTAATACGCAAAGGAACTAAATGTACCAACTCTGGTTACTCAAACTGATCCGCTGATAGAGAGCGGAAGTGACGTAGCGCGCCCGGAGCTCACGTGGACACAGTCCCGCCACTTCAAAGCCTGCGTCCCGGTACTTACTTATGATGAAGGGAACTCACTTAAATTAAGTCAATTTCCAACTTTTCTCTGACCTTTGAGAGGTGAAATAACCAGTTTCCATTGATAATTAGAATATGAAATAAAATCCAGGTCGTAAAAGACTATTCTACACCCAGTAATCGCATGTCCGCGAGGTCCGCAGTGGACTACAATTCCCAGATTGCAACTGAGCGTTATCGCAAGCGTTATCGCGTGAGTCCCTGCACTGGACTGAGACGTAGCAGTCTCGGCGCTGCTGTGTTCTCGAGAGAGGGAGAGAGAGGGAGAGGGAGAGAGAGAGAGAGAGGGGAGAGAGGGAGAGAGAGGGAGAGAGGGAGGAGAGGGAGAGAGGGAGGGAGAGGGAGAGGGAGAGGAGGGGGAGAGAGGGAGAGAGAGAGAGGGAGAGGGAGAGGGAGAGGGAGAGGGAGAGGGAGAGAGAGGGAGAGGAGAGAGAGAGAGGAGAGAGAGAGAGAGGGAGAGAGAGAGAGGGAGAGGGAGAGAGAGGGATGTAAGGAGCAGGGGAGGTGGTAAACGTAATGTACCATACTGAAGGACAATAAAATGATGAAGCATAAACTCACAGGTTCATCATTATATACAGAAACAAGCCTCTTTATGTACACTTGGCAGTAGATCTCTTGTACCCCTTACATTGCAAACATTCTTTTGACAAATAGCGACAATGACACTGTTTTTGTCACTGAAAAAGGCTTTTGCTTCCTTCAGGAACACTGCCGAATACTCTTATTTTTAAAGAACAATAAAATTCATTGAAACTGTGTGACAATGATCCGCTGTGCACACATGACATGAGAAGTCAAAACCAGTACAGAAATACTTTTCTAAAAAGGGTCTTTGCGTCGTGTGTGAGTGTGTGAGCAACTGCTCATTGATGTCAGATACCATTCAGAATTTAGTGTTTTTACTGGAAATTACTAAAATCATCTCCCAGCACAGACATTTGCACCCATATAACAAAGATGTTCCAGTTGTTTGTCCATAAAATTGTCCTGTGTGCATCTCTGTTAAAAACGGTCAGTTGTCCACAAAAATAACATTATCTTCCCAGTGTACCTCGAGAGAGAATTGGCAAAAAGCAGGAAAAGGTACCATTTTGAAAGTCTTGATTTTCCTCGTTGTTTTTGTTGCTCTGGCTCTGATTGGTTAATTATTTGTGTCCTCTAAGCCCTCCTGCTCTTATTGGCCGATAATACCTCATCTGCTTACAACAGCAGCTGTGAAAACTGTTTTAAAAAGACCGATGTCACTCCAACTACGGAGAAACCTTTCTCTTGTGTGTACCAGAGTCCATCGCAGAAGGGCTCTGTCTCCACTGGGTGGAGTGCGGGCGACATTAAACAAAAATGAGAGACACAGCGTCATGTCAACAACGTCTCGGTAAAGTCCGTGGCTTTGAAATGCCTCGTTGCGTTAATCTTTTCTGGTGTGAATCTCTCTCCCCGTGCCTTGTCACAAAGTGCTCTGTCCTCTCGCCTCCTGGAGGAAGCCATCATCGCTGGGCGCTGCCCTCTAGAGGCAGTCCCTGGTGGTGCAGGCCCCGCGTGGAGGAGTCCTGCTCCTCCGTGAAGCTCTCGGGGCTGCCGTCCCCGTCCAGCAGGCTGCCGCAGCTGGAGTTGGGCGAGAGCATGCCCTGGAGCAGGGTGTCCCGCGCCAGCGTGGCCTCGCGCCCGTCCCGCGCCCGGGAGCCCGGCCCCGCCCCCGACACCTCGTCCTGGTCGTCCAGCAGCTTGGCCAGGAAGTTGATGTACTTCATGGTGAGCCGCAGGATCTCGTTCTTGCTCAGCTTCTTGTCGGGGGGTGCGTGGGGATGAGCTTGCGCAGCTCGGCGAACGCGCCGTTCACGTTCTGCTGGCGCCAGCGCTCGCGGCTGTTGGTGAAGATGCGACGCACGATCTTGGGCTGAGAGCCTGCAGCGAGGGGGGGGGAGAGAGCGGGGGGAGAGGCAGGGGTGAGTCAGGGCGTTTGGTGTTGTTTAAATACAGTTCCACTACATCTGTGTGTATCCTGCTGCTGTCACTCTACTGCAGGTGAACCTGGGGGCTGGCGGATAGCGTAGCGGTCTAACGCACCCAGATTTGGCTGGTCCTGTGAGCTGCCTATCAGGGACGTGGTTCGAAACCCGTCTCTGCCAGACTGGCCCTGGCTGTCAGCCCCGATCGGGGGCGGGGGCGGGGGCGTTTGGCTGTCCGCTCCTGAGGGAGGGAGAGGAGGGTGGTCGGCACAAACTCGCCATGAAGCACGTAAGGGTGTCTCCAGAAAGGGGGTCGGTGAGTTCCGTCTCAAAGGAGAGTAGCTTGCCCTTTAGAGACGGCCAGCGAGTTTGTGGGGGGGAGGGTTAATCAAAATAAATAGAGGGTATAATT
The DNA here is from genome assembly GCA_029706075.1 of Aldrovandia affinis. Taxonomy (NCBI): domain Eukaryota; kingdom Metazoa; phylum Chordata; class Actinopteri; order Notacanthiformes; family Halosauridae; genus Aldrovandia; species Aldrovandia affinis. The sequence continues at coordinate 2,205,693 of JAINUG010000116.1, forward strand.
GGCTTATAATTGGGGAGAAAAATCTGAAAAAGAAGGTGAACCTGTTTTTTATACGGTTTTGTGAGGGAACAAGAGCTACAGCAGTAATAGTCCTTGTGGTATCTATCATTACGCTTTCAAATCGCTTAACGACACATTTTTCCGATTGGCCCTGCAGTCGGTGATCCTTCATGGGGGGTCTCACCTGCCCTACATTCCTGCTGTTGCTGATTAAACCACATTTTGTGTGGAGACGCTAATGACCAGAGCTAACACTTATATTCAACGTGTATCACACTGATATCATTCTGCTCCGCCCAGCTTGCCGACAGTTAATAAATATACATTTTACATTCTATTCATTATGATGCCATTTTGGGTAATTCATGCTTTTATTCCTCATTTTAAATAGTGATACTTTAACCGTGGATTGGTCCAGCTATTCACAGACATTGTGTCATTTTTATTTCATATTTCTTCTACAGCAGTGTTATAGTTTTGCACTTTGGTGGATAGGTAGTGATGGCTGGCAAGAACTGGGCTTTTTTTAATGACAGTTTACTCCACTTGATTATGTTGATGTTTAATTTTATAATAATTTACACACTTTAGGCACAATGTGCACAACCATTGTGTGTAGAGAAAAGGTTAAAATAATACAAATAATGCTGCCTTTGTTGTTTTTTATTTTAAAGTGGTGCTTTAGCACTTGATAAAATTGACATGAATTGATTGAATAGACCCTCTTCAAATATGTATTTTCCATTTTAGAATGATGCTCTGCACAACGAGACAGTAAAGGTAAAATAAAATTAATCTGCAAACAAATCATAAAAATTGTATTTAATAAATGCATTGACAGCATATTATTATGTTAATACATATTCAGCTTTCTCGTCGAATCCTCCAGCTCTCCCTCTCCATCTCTCTCCCTCTCTCCACCTCTCTGTCTCTCCCTCTCCCTCTCCATCTCTCTCTCTCTCTCTCCCTCTCCCTCTCCCTCTCCATCTCTCTCTCTCCCTCTCTCTCCCTCTCCCTCTCCATCTATCTGTCTCTTTCTCCCTCTCTCTCTCTCTCCCCCTCCCTCTCCCTCTCCCTCTCCATCTCTCTCTCTCCCTCTCTCTCTCCATCTCTCTGTCTCTCTCCCTCTCTCTCTCCCTCTCTCTCTCTCTCTCTCTCCCTCTCCCTCTCCATCTCCCTCTCCCTCTCCATCTCTCTCTCCCTCTCCCTCTCCATCTCTCTGTCTCCCTCCCCCTCTCTCTCTCTCTCTCTCTCTCTCTCTCTGCAGTGGCAGCTATAGGCACTCTGCCGCATATTTGCATGTTTATGTGAGCCTCCAGCTATCTCAGATAGATATGCTGTGCTTACGTGAGTCCCCCTCCAGGCATCTATAACCCCTCTTGCCCCCCCACCCCACCCCCCCTCTCCCCCGCTTTCCGTTTCATTTATATTTTATTTACTGGTCCATCTAAAAAAAAATAATCTCCTCCCAACATGTATATTATATTATGGCATGTATATTATATTATATTATTATATTAGTACATTATCGGGCTGTGTTTTATTGCAAAGCACTTTTTACATGGTCTGCATTTGCAAATGCCTTCAAACATAATAATACCAGTTTTCTTCAAAAAACATGAAAGCTACTCCCATGGAACAGGACCACTGGGAAGTACCGCAACATGGAATGTCACAGAATATTGTTAACAGGGCCAAATACAGCATGTACAAATGTAGAACTAGTCCAGCAGGATGGCAGAAACAAAATATAGGAGGACCTTGATCTCACAGAATTGATTCTAGTTTTCTTACATTTTTGTAGCCAAAGGTACATTATATGCACTTCTTGCTAGCCTCAACAGGAGAACATAATTGCTTGTGACCTGAACCCATCAATTAAATAGAAAAAAATAGTATAAGAGCTTTGCAAACACAACCCAAGAATACTAAATAATTTTGGATTATCTAAAATATTTTAAATTAATTAAAACGTGGATACACTTCATAGGCTATACATGTCATGGTCCTGCATCACCTCTTAAATTCCACGTTTGTTCTTCCATTTTCCATTGTACTTTGCTCACGTATAGGTATGTAGGTGGTATTATAATGATATTTATGTTTTTAATCCGTTATTATTTGGCCTCCATTAAGGATAGGGTCCGTTAAGGAATGGCTATTGTGGAATTATTGCTGGAATAGAATCCCTTTAATGGAACGAGGGTGAGAATGGCTCGATGGAGGAATGGGATGAAATGGAACTCAGAACACAGCGGTGCGTGTCTTGACCACGCGTGTAAAGGTTTAAAATTCTCTTACCGTCGCTGATCTCAACCTCGTACGGCGCTGGTCGACGCTTGACCACCCGACTGGTCACGTACATGCCGTACTGGTCCGGATCGCCGCCAAAGCCACTGGTGGGAAATGATATAAAAGTTTAGTAAAAAAATCCCTTCGATGCTGCTGTGATTATATTAGTGTTGTTGGTTGTAAAGTTCTATTTTCCTAAGTTACGCATTTCTTCGTTTTGATAACACTGAGCTTTGGAATGGCCAAAATAAATTTAATTCCGCCAATTAATATCTTAATGACAAGCTTACTGAAACCGAGAACAATTAGAGGTTCCAAATCTACCTAAGGGGAGAAATATTATCGGAAGAGTTATTTTCGAAAATAAACTCCTGTCAGGTATAAGTGTATATTTATAAGCTCAATGCGCAGTGTGTCAGGGTGATCGATGCCACCGTGTTCTGTTTGCGTGTTCAATTAATTGGTGTTAAATAAATGTGTGTAGCCTACGCCTACTATATAATGTTTTTGACATAAACCTAATACTAATACTAATACTAATACTAATACTAATACTTAATAGGTTGTCGTGATTTGTTAGTGTAAGACAAGATTCAGTCCGAAAAACAATTACATATTTTATACCCTACCTAACTGTCTGTTCATTATTATTGTTGTTGTTGATAATAATAATAATAATAATAATAATAATAATAAATCCCTGTAAAGATTAATCACACATTTACACCATGTTTTAAACCCCGCGGGTCAGCATGCAGATGACGCGTTTCACAGGAATAGAGAAAAATCCGAGTTTTGCAAACAGCAATGCAGAGCTAATTATTTTTAAAAACATCGCATTTTCATCTCATCGTTAATACATTCTACCACTGTTTAAAGAACACTATCACACCATTCAATCGTCTATTCAATCTATAATTCTATAAACATTCAGTTTAACACAACTTTAATATAAAATAGTAGCCCAGTAATTAAAAGATGGTCGATTGTCATCATCATCAAACCTTTATTTAACCAGAAATAAAAACCTATTGAGACCGAGGTCTCTTTTTCAAGGGTGATCTGGCCAAGAAGGCAAGCACGAATTACGTCAATACATAAAGAATACATACATACATATACAATACATAACAAGGCACAGTACACATACAAGTTATCAGTAGGCTACCATTGTAAGCTTGTTGTCACCGGTAGGTCTGGTAAAAGACTGTAAAAGCTGTAAAAGCCTGTAAAAGGATGTAAAAGGATGTAAAAGGATGTAAAAGGCTGTAAAAGGATGGATGAAGTCAGCCTCTCACCTGCTCAAGGTGGCCAGCGGCTGCGCCATGTTGCTGTAGAGCATCCTCGCGCGGGCACCGGGAAGGCGGGGGGGCTCAGCTGCACCATTCGAGTCTCGCTCAGCGGGTCGCGTGCAGGCGGCGGCAGGACGGCGGGAGGTCTGCGCAGCTCGGTGGTCCGGACCGTGTGGCTGCCGTCCGTCTCGTGCTCTCCCGCTTTTATACGCGCGGTCCCTCCTCCTCCCGCGGCCAGCTCGAGCGCGGGCACGTCCCTCTTCAGCTCGTGGGTGCTGCTGTAAGCCGTCTCCTTGGTGACGCCGTTAATGATGATGACAGCGGCCGTGCCGCGGTCCCTCGAGACGGCCTCGCCCCCCCGCGGACTCCCCGCGGTGGCCTCGGTCGCTGTCGTGCCTTCCTGTTTTCCACACGCCTCGCCCCCTTCCACGGCGAGACCCGCACAGCTCGTGTCGTGCCGTGGCGACCCGCACGCCTCTCCCACGGGACTGCTCTCGCCAAACTCCTCCGGCTTCACCTTTTCCATCATTTTCATGTTGTTTTTTTGGCGAACGGAGATTCTTCCGCGAAATATGTACAATACAGACTTGCTGTGGCTGGGGAAACGTAGAAATGCGTAAAACAAAACCCAAGGAGAACTAAACCTTACATTCCACAGCAGTACCTGGCGTCACCTGGGGAAAAACCGATAGGCTACACGCATGTACGATTTTTCTGTCCAACGAAAAAACACCAGAACTGTGTCATTGTTCTGTTTGACTCTTAAAAATACACGCAAGTCAGAAAGCAGTGACCTCACTCCTCGGAGGCTATAGCGCGCGTGACTGGAGACAGTGGGTGTACAGTATCCTGCGTCCAGTACCCATCATGATCTGTATAATCTCACCACAGCCCAGCCCAGTCTAATTCACCCTCAGTCTCACTGCAGTGCTCACTGCACAGTCTAATTCACCCCTCAGTCTCACTGTAGTGCTCACTGCACAATCTAATTCACCGTAAATCTCACCACAACACAGCCCAGTCTCACCAAATCCCACAGCAGAGCCCAGTGTAATTCACTCCCCAGCCCGATGTATACCGTGTAGTTGTATTTGTTCTGTATCCTCAATGTTCTCCATTATTGAGTGTACACCTCAAACAGTGTCGCGTGTAGGCTATGATTTCGTCTTTAATATGTGTCCTATTTTTTATTTTATTTATTTTATTTTTTATTTAACCTTTATTTAACCAGGAAAGGTCCCATTGAGATTAAAAATCTCTTTTACAAGGGAGTCCTGGCCAAGACAGGCAGCAGCACAAATAAAAACACACAAAAATGCAGACATAAACAAACAAACAAGAAAATAAGAAAATAACAAAAAACCACAAGTATTAAAAGCACCGACATCCTAAGGACTCTGCCTCCATGTCCTTCATATTAGATTTGAAAACATTAAATCAGTCCTAATCAGACTAGTTACAGTAACAGCGTTAAAACGTGGCATTCGTCTTATAACAAGACAGGTTACACACAAATGTTATTTATATATTTGGGAGGCCTGATATGTGGCAAATAAAAATGCAAACTAACATATATCCCCAAACGACGACAATGTTGTCCTGCCCTTATGAGCACGATAAACAGACTAAAACGTGTTGTTCATGTACAGAGGTGTTCTTCAGAGGGGAGGCCGCTGATTGGCCCTTGTGGAATGCTCTTTAATTTCACCTTTGGGTGGTTCTTTTAAAACCCTGAACTCAACCGACAGTGTTTCCTCGTGGACCCTAAATGTTGCTTCAGATAAATGTCTGAGAAAGGCGGGTGGGGACTTTATCAGCTGCGAACATTGTTGCGTCCGCGTGGCAATCAGAATACCGTTTAACCGGCACTCTGGCCGTATCTCTCTGCGCTTTTGGGCGTTTGAAAATGTTTTTGTGCGACTATAACATGCTTTAAATCACACTTTGAAAATGTAGACACTACCAAGTCGGTGTCTGTAGGCCTATTAAATAAAAGCGTCGAATTGTTACATCTGTCGAATTTTATTTTAAATAAAAAATACCAGTTATTCCCGAACAATACCAAACCAATATCAATACCAATAACGAACCAATACATTTCCACATTAAGCTGATGTAATTCGGGTATACGATAGCCTACTACAGGTGCAAACCTTGATCATTTCATATGCGCAAATAGGCCCAAACGACAGCTTTCTATCATGTTTCATGTTCTAGTTTCTGACAGATGTATTATATAAAATATTGTAATAATTAAAATCAGTCTACCAACACTTGCCATTGCATTTGGGAGAACAATGTTTGTTTTCAGCATAGTTTTTAAGGTTGATCTAACATTTAAAATAAAATATGGTCAAAATAATTTCTTAACAAGTGAGGTGACAGGAAATCTAAATGATCGCTGTTTTGATGGACCTCACAATATTCTCGTGCTGTCCCGTGCTGCGTTTAAGTGGCCAGGTTCGTGGATTAATTGGATGTATCGAGTTAAATACGGGGATCGAAGCTACAGTATTATGCTACATATTGAAAATATGCACCGTGTATTTTTCCATACATTTTCGTTTTTAGGCATTTAGCATTTTCCACCCACAATGTACTGGCATGTGTAGGCTACACATTTTGAACGTGGAACCTCTATCATAAGCTCTATCATCAAATACACGATACATTGTTTGGACAATACTCTCCTACGATTTGTCTTCAAATGTTATTTTTCTCATATTATTGTTGTCACGAATATAATTTTATCTTTAGCTCTGTTTACGTTTTACAGTATTTATCCAGCAAATAAGCACATGCATTATATAATAATAATAATAATAATTATTATTATTATTATTATAATGAGTCGTTTTAATCTTAGTTGTATCTGCACACTTTTGTAATCGAAGTACGTCTCGCAATCGGCTTTGAAATAATTATACCTACTAACAATCGGTTTGTAAATAATTATAACTATAAACTATAGGCCTTTTCCAGTAGCTGTTCATTTTAAGTCTTAGTTTGGAGTATCGACATAACGGGGCATACATAAATATTCCTCTTCCACAGGATAATTATATTCGATAGCAATGAGTATTATCTTACAAAACGAAACAAGCAAACAGCCACCATAAACGATCCTTCCCTCTTTTCTGTAAACTAGCTTTGTGTATTCTTTTGAGAGGGAATCTGTTATTCGATGTTTCAGAATTCCTGTTTCAAATGTTTAAACAAGGAAGGCCAATTTCAATATGTAGCCTATGCAAATGTGTTCGTGCGTTATTGGCAGACGATTAAATAGAGATTCGTTTAAAAATCACTAATACTATTTAATATATATATATATAGATGTACGCTATATCCTGTCGATTGAACGAGTGTTTGACAAAACTATGAATACGTCGCTTAACGATATATATTCATATATATATTCGATTGAGAAACGTGAAGGAAATTGGGCCTCCTTGCTGTACGGATCGATTTATAAAACAAGCCGACAGCCCGCAGGAACCAATAACGAATACGTGACAATACGTACCATTGCAATAATGCATAATAATTAAATTAAATTAGCTTTCAACCTGAAATGCCAATGAAATATCTATTTTCTTCCCTTACCGTCACTGGGCTGTTGTTGATATTAGTGTGTGTGTGGAGCCATTTTGTGGAGGGTCATCCATGTCTGGGGCGTGAGGTTCGCTGGAGTGTCGCGCGGAGCTGGGAGCGAGGTCTGTATGATTCCACATCACGTCCCGCGTCCCAGTGAGGTCTGTATGATCCCACATCACGTCCCACGAGCCGCGCAATGTGGCCCGGCGAGATAAGCGCGCGCCACTGGCCTCGGCGCGGGCGATAAGCTCCTAAACCCATTATTTATGAAATGATTCATTATTATTCGGGGTCTTTCTGTCGGGGGCGAACGAGAGAAAAAACCATATAGACCTATGCTGTATATGATATGCGCAGGAATAGCTGGAGGAGTTTGCGTTACCGTTGTTTAAGCAAAATAATGAAATCGGAAGTTTAAAGGCACAAGTATTAATTACACTGCCCCAGTGGAACAATTTCTAACGATATTGTTTTGAATACTTACTGTAAGTTATGCGGTGTGGAGCTGAGAGTCACAAACATCATAATGTGTTTCTGGTTTGGGTTTTTATTCCACGAATGGAACGAAAATAGTAAGAATCCGCAGCCATGTGCATACTAGTTGGTGAACTCATAATACAACCTCGTGAAGAAAATGAAGCCAGGCGCTCTTTTGACTCTCTCTCTCACACTGCAATATAGAGACAAAATCAACGTTTCGGAATTCGTTGCAAGGTTGTGTATTTTACAGTTACAGTTTAGGCATCCAGAGCGACGTTACATTTCTGTACATTCAATCCATTTATACAGCTGGATATTTTACTAAAGCAGTTTAGGTTAAGTACCTTTAGCTCAAGGGTACAACAGCAGTGCCCCACCTGGGAATCGAACCTGCAACCTCTGAGTTACAAGCCCAGCTCCCTAATCATTACACCACACTGCCGCCATTTTTAAATAAGCCTCATTAGGCTAATTGCGGAGAGTCAAACCTGTAATATATTTTCCCCTCATATCTTACAAAAAACAAGGATCATTTGGGACACTCGTAATTAGGCAAATACATGAATCACAGGTCCACAAGTAGCCTACACACTTCAAGTTAAATAATAGTATTAAATTTAAATAATTTATGCTACCCAGTGCAATCCTGTTTTGCGTTGTTTTGTGGCAAATTAAATTATAGAAATGTTTGTGTCCTGAGGTGCCAGAGACTATTACATCAATATCATAATTCTCCGATCAAGTTCAGCCTGACTCCCAACACGAACCTTCGTCAGTTCTGTAGAGGCGTGGCTTAAATGACTCTGACTTCATGAAAACACATCTAAACATGGTTATGTACCGAGGTGTTATATTAGCACAACCTTAAGATATGGTAGCTATGACGCAGGGGCGATTTTAGGATGTGACCTTTAGGGGGGCTCAGCCCCCAGTGAGAATGTGAGATGTACACATGCAAAAGCACAAGCCTACATTTTAAATTAATTTACTGTTACATTCCCCCAAACAAAAACACCACAATGGTGGTCGCTCTCAGAATTTAAATACCCACTCTCTCTCTCTCTGTGGTATTTAGAAAAATAGATATTAAGTAAAAATGTTTTTGTAGACAAGAATGACTAAACATTTTCAGGGGGGCTGAGATGTTTAAAGCCCCCTAAATAGGGTCTAACGTCGCCACCGGTTTGACGTGCATACATAAACGGTGTCTTCTTATTTCCGTTGTTGGGTTACACATCTAAAGTAACATCTTTGATTTAATATGAAATTACGCATACGCCTCATTCAACGGGATAATAAGTAAATAACTAAATGCATTAACAAACAAAATAATCAGAATTGTGTGATCTTTCTGTGCTGCTTTGTTATTTTATTCCCAGGGATCGACTTTGCGCGCATTCAAAAGGAAGGATGGATACCCAGGGAATCGCGCCAGAATTGCTGTTCGCCTCAAAGGACCACCTTGCGCGGAGTGATAAGACGGTATCAGTGCGCCGGTGACCTTCGGTTCATCCATCAGCCTGTGGAAGGGGGGGGGCAGGGGGGCTCAGCCTGTGGATGTGGTGATGTACCTGTGCCGCTCATCCTTTCCTTTTCATCTTATTTAAGTTGTTTAGATTTCTCCGAAGCGACAAAAATATCAATATTTTTTATCAAAGTGTAATTCCACTTTTCCTTGTCTGTCAGACGCCACGCAATGAATGTCAAAATATGGCCTTGCATAATTACGCGCGTAATAGGATAATTATTTAGTTATTGCTAAATCACGAAATAATTATCTATGTGTGCCAAACATCGAAAGCCAATGTATAAACCTTTAGAGGCTGGTCAGAATAACCAGTTCATTTATTTATTTATTTATCGTTCCGAGATATAGATCTACCACAATTATTTAAATACTGGTACTGTAAAATGAATCCAGGTGGGATATTTTAGGCCACATACACACATAGACTATACGAGAATTCAAAAATGCTAATCAAAACCCCTCACACAAACACGCACACACACACACACACACACACACACACCACACACACACATACACCCCCACACACACACACACACACACACACACACACACACACACACACACACACACACACACACACACACACACACACACACACACACACAACACACACACACACACACACACATACAAACACACATATAAATGCATGTAACAGATCATCCTTCATTCAGCAATGCATTCCGTTTTGTGTGACGGTATTAATGTCGTGGAGCCGTCTCGTGCGCGGCGCTCAGTCACGACCGACATCCTGAGCGCGTGCCCTTGCGCTGACCGCGGGATGGAGAGAGGGTCGTGTGCAGAGGGTCGCCGATCGCTGTCGGAACGGAGGAATGCGAAACAGGAAGCGCTGGGTTTTTAACTGCACGTTTCAGCTCGCAGGAAACAGGCGGGGTTTACGAGAAAGGATGCGATTGCGTAAAAACGTAGTACTACCAATGTGAAATGAAGGACATTCAACAGAAGAACGAGTGGATGTGTATTGATATGAGCCATCCTTTTATTTATTAAGTGTATGTCGTGTGTCACCAGCAACGAGAGATAACCAAACCAAAAAGGAATTCTGCAATAATTATTATACATCACAGAACGTATCTAAATTAAGTGTGCCTATAGATTATATTAGCTAATTGTGGTGGTTGTTTACAACCTGATTTTCCCCTGAATGTGGAAAAAGTTACATTCAGCCAGCATGGATATAAAAAACATAAAAAATTCAGCCAGCATGGTATTAATCTGAGCTACGTAATGCTTTGGCGCCCCCTGTTGCACATATGCCGTTAAGACATGGCGGTTTTATGAAGTTGAATTAATTATATGAATGAACTGATGAATTGATAAATTAATGAATTATGCGATTATGTATGTGTGAATTATCCAACCTTACAGACTAATTCTCTATCACTGGGTTGTAATTGAGATTTTTCTGGCTGTGACTCCCAAACACACACACACACACACACACACACACACACACACACACACACACACACACTCGTTACACCTATGCTGTGATCCATTCCCTTTTTTTCAGAGAGCAAACATACATCTGAAGCATGCTTTGATTGATTGATATTTACATGGCTGTGTTTGAAGTCTAAAGTGCCTTCAACTAAGATTTTTATATTTGTATATATTTATAATATTTGAGTGTGAATTGAATCCTTGCATTGCTTTCTTTGGCATTGTTCCTCTTTACATTAAACAATTACTGTACGCTAGTCATTCAATATTGATTGCTGTCAATGTTTGTCTTTTTACACCCGAATTCGACGCAAGTATAAGTTTCTTTACCTTTAATACGATGCACTACGTATCCAAAGAAGAGTTTCTAGCGAATGAATCAACGCATAGCAGCTTGTTAGCCTTGCTGTCCGAAAATATTGGGGTTTATGTAGCTACCCGCACAGTAACTTCTAACCAAGTCGCAGTTTCAAACTACTTAGACTCCCATTGTTTTCGTATATCAACTAGTGGATTCGCCAAAAACTCTATAAATTTTAATCTCTTTTGGGTGAACTATCACTTTAAGTGCTGGTCTATTGTAACGTGTGTTGTGTGGCCTAGAGATAAGACGTTACAAGTTACTATATTAAAGCTACGCGGTCTGCAATGTACCAAGAGGATAGCTACTGTTTTACTCTGTAATCGATGGAAATAGTTTTTACGTTTTTAGTGCGTTCGTGTTTCACTTCCTCCAAACCTGCCCCGTCTTAGTCCCTAATTGTGTAATTTGTCACCGGTCTGTTCTGATTGCTAAAATGAGCGCTGAACTCAGAGTGCCTGCAGAGACAACTGCAGGACAGGTGCCGAAACCCAGCGTGACAGCCCAGATGGTCACGCGTTCACGATTTTCTCCGGGCCCTAATTATACTGAAAGACCACAGCGTCCGCCTGGATGAGCTCAACACCATTGCGAAACGGTGCTTTCTCCACAAAACCTGTCACCACCGGGGATCCTTCAAAGGTCGGTCCTACCCGCTCCCCTTTGATCGCTCATTAGAAGGCATTGCCTCATACAACTTTCCTGAGGACACAAAGATAGTTTTCTCTTATCTATCTGAATAGCAACCCTGCAACCATCCCGATGAACTCTCTTGAGGATATACGGTATTGAACTTCCGTTTTTCTCACACTAGACTCACACGGAGGGTTTGGGCTCTGCACTCTGCGGAAATATAGGACCCAGAAAAGTTTCAAATGCCACATGGAAGGAGATGGAAGGAGTTTGACACCTGTGCACTGGAGGGTTCAGAATAACATATTGAGCACAATTACATGTCTTCATTCCAGCAGGACAAACTTAATTATAAAACAAACCAATTACAGCGGCTTCCATAGTTTCAGAGTTCATTTCACAACTTCTCTTAACCTATCAATGTATCCTTAATTATATCTGTCTGATGTGCTAACCCCTACCCAGCACAAACTGTCTGTACCCAGCACAAACTGTCTGTACCCAGCACAAACTGTCTGTACCCAGCACAACAACCTGTTATCGACACGGATAAATAAAATAACTTCTAAAAGTAGTTGGTAATCAATCTTTAATTTATCAAGCACCATTTTTCTGGATCTCTCTTGCCAAGATAAATCTAGAATTGGCTGGCAGTGTAGTGTAATGGTTAGGGAGCTGGGCTTGTAACTTGGAGGTTGCAGGTTCAATTCCCAGGTGGGGCACTGCTGTTGTACCCTTGAGCAAGGCACTTAACCTGAATTGCTTCAGTAAAAATACCCAGCTGTATAAATGGATTGTATATAAAGAAATCTAAAGTGTGTAAGTTGCTCTGGATAAGAGCGTCTGCTAAATGCCTAAAATGTAAATGTAAATATGAATTTAGAAAATTCTAAATCTGGGCTCAATGCACCATTAGAGTCTAGAATTTGACCTGCAACACAGACTGCAAGATGTATATTATCCTTGACATTCTCCTTGGCAGGGACAAGGACTCCCATCATCTAGAAGAACAGTGGTATATCCCACCCATTCATCACAGTCTAATAATGTCTGGGAAGATATCACAGCACAGATCTGAAATGCCCTGTCACCATGAGGGAATGTCCCACAAATCAGCGACGACTGAGCAGGATAGTGAGGGGTGAGCCTCCGGGTGGGTGGGCGTTTTTGGATCTTTCAAGATGAAGTGCCTCTGTCCTGCTGTCATGTGATGTCCTGATAAAGACCAGAGAAAAGTTGGAGAGACACTTGCAGTCAAACGGCAAGATTGCATTCCACTGTGTCTACTGTGTTTTCATGAACGATACACACTCAACGTTTTTTATTTTTCATTCATTCATTATCTAAGCCGCTTATTCCTGGTCAGGGTCGGGGGGGGCGCTGGAGCGTATCCCAGCATGCATTGGGCGAGAGGCAGGAATACACCCTGGACAGGTCGCCAATCCATCACAGGGCACGTACACCATTCACTCACACACTCATACCTACAGGGCAATTTAGACTCCAATTAGCCTAACGTGCATGTCTTTGGACTGTGGGAGGAAACCGAGTACCCGGAGGAAACCCACGCGGACACGGGGAGAACATGCAAACTCCGCACAGAAAGGCCCCGGCCGGGACTCGAACCCGGGACCTTGTTGCTGTGCGGCGACAGTGCTATCCACTGCACCATTTAAAAAAAATATATATTTCTATTTAAAACGTATATTACTTTTTGGATTTGAGTTAAGTACTTGTTACGAGTGGTAGTTCCTCTCTAATTAGCTTGCGCACCTGTGGTGACACTTTAGAGTTACATATGACCACCATCAGCACATAACGCCATTTCACTGATGAGGGCAATGTGCTGAAACGTGAATCTTTTAGCCTCATCTTAAATAAAAAATAATGAGTGTGGATCCTTTATGAATATAGTTACTGAATGTCTTTATGATCTATACCAGTGTTTTTAATATAATATATGCCATTTAGCAGATGATTTTATCCAAAGCGACTTACAGGAACGAATGCATACATTTGTCAGTATATGTGGCCCAAGTGGGAATTGAACCCACAACCTAAGCATTGTTAGCACCATGCTCTACCTACTGAGCCACACAGAACCATGCTCTACCTACTGAGCCACACAGAACCACACTCTACCTACTGAGACACACAGAACCACACTCTACCTACTGAGCCACACAGAACCACGCTCTACCTACTGAGACACACAGAACCACACTCTACCTACTGAGCCACACAGAACCACACTCTACCTACTGAGACACACAGAACCACACTCTACCTACTGAGACACACAGAACCATGCTCTACCTACTGAGACACACAGAACCACACTCTACCTACTGAGCCACACAGAACCACGCTCTACCTACTGAGACACACAGAACCACACTCTACCTACTGAGACACACAGAACCACACTCTACCTACTGAGACACACAGAACCACGCTCCACCTACTGAGACACACAGAACCACACTCTACCTACTGAGACACACAGAACCATGCTCTACCTACTGAGACACACAGAACCACACTCTACCTACTGAGCCACACAGAACCATGCTCTACCTACTGAGACACACAGAACCACACTCTACCTACTGAGACACAGAACCATGCTCTACCCTACTGAGACACACAGAACCACACTCTACCTACTGAGCCACACAGAACCACGCTCTACCTACTGAGCCACACAGAACCACGCTCTACCTACTGAGACACACAGAACCACGCTCTACCTACTGAGCCACACAGAACCACGCTCTACCTACTGAGACACACAGAACCATGCTCTACCTACTGAGCCACACAGAACCACGCTCTACCTACTGAGACACACAGAACCACGCTCTACCTACTGAGCCACACAGAACCACGCCTACCTACTGAGCCACACAGAACCACGCCTACCTACTGAGCCACACAGAACCACGCTCTACCTACTGAGCCACACAGAACCACACTCTACCTACTGAGACACACAGAACCATGCTCTACCTACTGAGCCACACAGAACCACGCTCTACCTACTGAGACACACAGAACCACGCTCTACCTACTGAGCCACACAGAACCACGCTCTACCTACTGAGCCACACAGAACCACGCTCTACCTACTGAGCCACACAGAACCACGCTCTACCTACTGAGCCACACAGAACCACACTCTACCTACTGAGCCACACAGAACCACACTCTACCTACTGAGACACACAGAACCATGCTCTACCTACTGAGCCACACAGAACCACGCTCTACCTACTGAGCCACACAGAACCACGCTCTACCTACTGAGCCACACAGAACCACACTCTACCTACTGAGCCACACAGAACCACACTCTACCTACTGAGACACACAGAACCATGCTCTACCTACTGAGCCACACAGAACCGCGCTCTACCTACTGAGCCACGCAGAACCACACTCTACCTACTGAGCCACACAGAACCACACTCTACCTACTGAGACACACAGAACCATGCTCTACCTACTGAGGCCACACAGAACCGCGCTCTACCTACTGAGCCACGCAGAACCACACTCTACCTACTGAGCCACGCAGAACCATGCTCTACCTACTGAGCCACACAGAACCACACTCTACCTACTGAGCCACACAGAACCGCGCTCTACCTACTGAGCCACGCAGAACCACACTCTACCTACTGAGCCACACAGAACCGCGCTCTACCTACTGAGCCACGCAGAACCACACTCTACCTACTGAGCCACGCAGAACCACACTCTACCTACTGAGACACACAGAACCACGCTCTACCTACTGAGACACACAGAACCACACTCTACCTACTGAGACACACAGAACCACGCCTACCTACTGAGACACACAGAACCACGCTCTACCTACTGAGACACACAGAACCACGCTCTACCTACTGAGCCACACAGAACCACGCCTACCTACTGAGCCACACAGAACCACGCTCTACCTACTGAGACACAGAGAACCACGCTCTACCTACTGGAGACACACAGAACCACGCTCTACCTACTGAGCCACACAGAACCACGCCTACCTACTGAGCCACACAGAACCACGCTCTACCTACTGAGACACACAGAACCACACTCTACCTACTGAGACACACAGAACCACGCTCTACCTGCTGAGACACACAGAACCACGCTCTACCTACTGAGACACACAGAACCACGCTCTACCTACTGAGCCACACAGAACCACACTCTACCTACTGAGACACACAGAACCACACTCTACCTACTGAGCCACACAGAACCACGCTCTACCTACTGAGACACACAGAACCACACTCTACCTACTGAGACACACAGAACCACGCTCTACCTGCTGAGACACATAGAACCATGCTCTACCTACTGAGACACACAGAACCACGCTCTACCTACTGAGCCACACAGAACCACACTCTACCTACTGAGACACACAGAACCACACTCTACCTACTGAGACACACAGAACCACGCTCTACCTGCTGAGACACATAGAACCATGCTCTACCTACTGAGACACACAGAACCACACTCTACCTACTGAGCCACACAGAACCACACTCTACCTACTGAGACACACAGAACCACGCTCTACCTACTGAGACACACAGAACCATGCTCTACCTACTGAGACACACAGAACCACGCTCTACCTACTGAGCCACACAGAACCACCAGATTCTTTCTCAATCCATTCCTAGAAGGCACACTGCGCTGCATGTTTTCATTCCAACCTCCGCTCCCAACCTATCATCTGCATCGGTCGTCTGTTGATGATCACTTGAGCATGATTGAGTGCTGGTTGGAATGAAAACATGTAGCGCAGTGTGCCCTGTAGGAATGGATTGAGATACACTGGTCTATAAACCCGTTTTTAACTCAAAGGGCTATAAACCCATTTTTTTAACTCAAAGGGCTGAAAGTCGATAGGTGCTTGATACTCATCAGTGGAAGTGTGAGCAGACGCTGCAGGCAGTTCCTCTGGAGAATCCGAGGGCTGCAGGAAGGAGCAGGATGGAAGGAGCGAGAAAGTTCAAACGAAAGGAAAGCCCCGGTGAGGGACTGGGGTACTGGCCGCTCCACAGACTGGGAGACCAGAGGCGCACACCGAATCAGCTTTCTCACAGAAACACAGTCGACCTATCGGTACGGTTCACAGGCCCAGTCTGAAAGTGAAGGCATGCTGACATACACACGAGACTGGACTGGTGACAGATCACCGACAGAGAAGTGGTCTCACCTCTGACTACTCATGTGGATTCCTGTGTAGCATCACAGAGAGTTACTTATGAAATATACAGGGTATGTGGCTAGGTTTCTGTATGTGTATTGTGTAGTAATGATTCTTATCTGATGAGAAAAGAAGGCTCTATACAGTAAGCAGTATGGGTGATGAGCTATAGGGGGCGATGTTCACTGACGTCCTGTATGGGTCAGGTTTACCGCTGTTCCAGTGCTTTTAAACTTCTTCATTTTTGACCTAATTGTGGAAATGGGTATTTTTGGTTTTATCTATTTTTCTGTAAATATCTCCTGACTTGTGAGGTGAAACAGGAAGCCATGGGAGTCTGGCTCCCTAAGACTGAGATTAACTTTTAAAAGTGTCATGCTAATGCAAATGTATTGTTGTTGGATTTTATTTCAAAGAATTATCAGGGGTGTGAATCATTTGGAGGAAAAATATTACTTGTTAAACAAGATATTTTTCTCTGAGCAATTGTATTAGTAAAAAAGAATATAATTTCATCATTTTTCTGAGCATAAAATATAGCTCATTACCTGTGTTGTTTATTTTCTGTGGGAGACCCTGTAAAGTGGCAAACTCTCTGTGCTGTATAGATATAGGGTATGCCCTGCCAACTCGTGGCTTAGTGGCCCAATCCAGCCTTCTGTGCTCATCTTTATCAAGGGTGTGAATAATTTCAGAGGGTACTGTATATACACAAGCAAAATAAGGATATCTGGAAAAATCAGAAGTATATTTTTTGTTATATCAAGGAACACAATACAACCCACAACATTTAAAATAACTATATATACAGCTAGCTTAATGTCTTTACTGCAACATTTCATGATCTAGACCAGTGTGTCTCAATCCATTCCTACAGGGCACACTGCCCTGGAAATTTTAATCCCAACCTCCGCTCCCAACCCATCATCTGCATGGATTGTGTATTAATAATCACGTGAGCATGATCAAGTGCTGGTTGGAATGAAAACATGCAGCGCAATGTGCCCTGTAGGAATAGATTGAGAACCACTGGTGTAGACTTTAACCCATTTAGACCTAAAATGCCTGGTAAAAACGCCTATTAAAACCTAAGCAATTATTCTACACAACCTCTTAAAACCTGAGGGTTTTCTGGAAAAAAATTCCAAAAAAAAAGCCGACACCAACGTGCACTTCATTTCCCCCACGTCTATTTCAGCGAATCACAGCGCATTTCATTAATCGCAAAATCGAAGCGACCTAAACGTCACTCCAGGTCTTAATGGGTTAAAGGGGCACTGTAGTGCAGTATCATATCTTATTGCAGAAGTTTTAGAGAAGCCATCAATGATGAAATAGTCTGTTTAGACAGGCTGTTCTGTGCTGTGGATATGTGAACAAACACTTGTTCAGGGTACAGGTTAAGTATTGCAGAAGTGGTCTGATCTGGATGACTTAGAACAATATACACATGGTCCTTACTGATACAGTAAGCTTCCTCGTACAGAACATGCATTTGGATCCATTCCAAAATCAGATCAATGATCAATAATGGACTGAATAAACATGCTTTCTAATGCTGAGATGGGACTTAAATAGAACGTCCAGATATTGTGTACATGCTATTTAACTATGTGTTATCTTATTCTAAAACAGGTGGCTAACTTGCTATTCATTGGCTAATTTGCCTTTTATTCAATGCATTTTAAGACTAATCAGGGCAATTGAAAGTGTTACACAATATTTCAGATTGAATATGATTGCATTTTAAATTTTAAGCATTTAGATTGGGTACATTTTCCTGAATTGGGTGAAAAATAATTCCTTGTGTAGAAACCTCTTGGTTCTACTATCCAAGATGAGATTCTAATTAGAAGTGGATAACCTATGTACTATTTTAGCAATCAATATAAAACTAGGTATATTAAAATTATTTTTATTTTTATTATTAATAATAATAATAATAATAATAATAATGACCTTTTACATTCTATTTATTGGCATATATTGTTACAATCCGTGTAAATAGCCTGGAATGTAGAGCTTTCAAGTAAAATCTAAGGTCAAAACTGAAATCTGAGTAAAATACAGTACTTTTGTCAACCTGCAATTGAGGCGACGCGCTCGTTCTCGTGGCTTGCGGTTGACATTTTGACGACGGTGACGCGTGGACGCGCCCGCGATCGAAGCGTTTGCGGATGGGAACGTGCGTCGGTGCGCTACTGTGCTGACTGCGGCTCAGCTGACACTCTCACGTCCGGAGGCGTAGACTCTAAACAAGTAAGTTGTTTTTAGTACCCCATGACAATGAAATAAAACCAAATAATAGATATTTATTTAACCAGCTTTGACTCGCTACTTATGTGTAGTCGCTATATTGGGAACTGTTACGCATTTCTCATCTGGCAACCATTTTACTGTGTTGTTAAACTGTTTTGCCTTGTTTTTACGCCTTAGCCTAGCCGATCCCAGCAAGCTAGCAAGCTGGTGAGCTACTTCCTGTCACTGGCTGGAGCACTGTGGTCCAGCAGGCTAGCACAGTTGACAATGCTGAGTTTGTTCTGCACAATCTTGAGGTTGCTTGCTAAAACGACTTATTTAGATACCTATCTGGCGAGATGCCAAGCGCACTAGCTACATGCTTCGTGCTGTCTTGGTTGTCTTTCCTAGCTGGCGAAAGAGATAGCTGGCTGGCGTATTGTGGCACGCTTCCTTCCTGTTTAGCTAGCTAGCGATGTAGCTAGCTGTTGGCTAGCTGACTTAGCTAGTCTTCTGAGAGCTGTGGAGAGCTGTCCTGTGTTTTCTCAACCTAGAATACACAGCTAGGCAACTGGGTGACTTGCGAGCTAAACAAAGTATTTAAAAATATTCCAATACCCGCGGATTAAGAAGAGGAACTTGCACTTGAAACGGACGTTTTAGTTCAGAAAATAAGCAAAGGAAACCAGGAGGACTTGGGATAAGAAGTTGCTTAATCTGTACTCTTTGTCAGGTTTGTAATTGCTGTTATCACTAGCAGCTGTCTTACCCTTTAATGTATTCGCTGTTGACGTTAGCTATGATTGCGAGCTCGCAGTTGATATGAGCTTGTCAGCAATGACAATGTTCTTGGAATGTTTTAACGTCTATTGGAAATAACAGTGGTTCTGTTTTTCTTTTCATTTCCAATCTGAATCACCCTGTTATCATTTAGTAAACGTGACAATTGGAAGGCTAACTCGCGGTGGCTGTATACTGTATATTTCATTATTTTACAAAGAACTGCTGACGCAACGTTTCGTGCACGTGTTTACTCAATACCGTACCAACTGTAAAATGGGATTTCGGCTCCTGGATGCTGCCTTGACAGATGCCTTCCGTCTTCAGAAAAGTGAGCTTGCCTCACTCCCTTTGTAGACCGAAAGAAGAGCTACAATTGACAGTAAAACCGGCAGAACGGGTAGTTCACGGGATTACGGGATAATGATGTGGTGACAAAACGATATACCCACAACTGTGTGTGTTTGTCAACAAAACACAGGTGGCTCGTGATGTTGGTATGATGTTTCATCATTCAAACAATGGTGAGTAATTGCTAGTGTTTGCCAATGGACTGGCTGTTTCTGTCAGATAGCTTTCATACAAGGTAATCAGATTTGTGTCAGTGGCCCAGTACTGACCACAGTCACTGACTTGCAGAGCAGAATAGCTGTGGCACTGTATTGATTTATAATAATATAATATATTCAATTTAGCAGACGCTTGTTATCCAAAGCGACTTACAGTAGTGAATGCATACATTTTTCAGTATATGTGGTCCCAGTGGGAATCGAACCCACAACCTAAGCGTTGTCAGCACTGTGCTCTACCTACTGAGCCACACAGAACCACGCTCTACCTACTGAGCCACACAGAGCCACGCTCTACCTACTGAGCCACACAGAACCATGCTCTACCTACTGAGACACACAGAACCACGCTCTACCTACTGAGCCACACAGCCACACAGAACCACGCTCTACCTACTGAGACACACAGAACCACGCTCTACTGAGCCACACACTGCTCTACCACTGAGACACACAGAACCACACTCTACCTACTGAGCCACACAGAACCACGCTCTACCTACTGAGACACACAGAACCACGCTCTACCTACTGAGCCACACAGAACCACCACTCAGAACACCTACTGAGACACACAGAACCACACTCTACCTACTGAGACACACAGAACCACACTCTACCTACTGAGACACACAGAACCACGCTCTACCTACTGAGACACACAGAACCACGCTCTACCTACTGAGACACACAGAACCACGCTCTACCTACTGAGCCACACAGAACCACACTCTACCTACTGAGCCACACAGAACCACAGTTGTGCTATGCCCAGTAGCAGGGTGTGTCCACAGCACAGGGCGGGCTGGCAGGCATAGGGATAGTTTTAGCTGCTGTTTTTGGGCTGGCCTCATCCTCCTCTGTCCCTTGGAACAGAAGTTGGTGGTGGATGATGATGATGATGATGATGATGATGATGTCATGGCTGGGTGGAGATGCCAGTCTGGGTGGAGCTGCAGACCTGTACACACGAACATTGAGACAGTTCATTTAGACGAGAGGGGCCAATCGCCAGCCCACCAGAAACAGAGAGTCAAGCTGTATGTGAACGGCGATTGCTCTGTTGTGGTCCTGCACAACTTAACTGCAACGTTTGATAGTCAGCACTAAACAACAGGAGGAAAAACTGGACTTCTTGTTTCAGTGGCATTTCAATGTCATTTTGGGAAAAAAGGCTGTGGTTGTCATGACGTCATACTAATGAACATGGTGTTATTGCCATTTGGAAGTTTGCCGTAAAAGTATAAACCTGCCACGTCTTGGTTTTCCACTAAGCGTTGATGTGTCTCATCATGACTGGAGCTGGTGGGCGGGTATGGGCGTGTGCCTGGTGCA
>JAINUG010000116.1:2232500-2252500 GCA_029706075.1 Aldrovandia affinis
TCACATTCTCGCCTGCTGGCTCCAAGGTTTTTAAGAGCATTACATCACTGCAGGACATGGTGGGTCTCTAAAGATGGATTAAATAAACGCTGACACTGTGATTACAGCTCAATCAGAGTCTGTCCTTCTGGTGTCCCTCTGTCCTTCTGCGCCTCTCTCACTGTTGTTGTGGCTCTGCAGGAAATTGCTTGTCGGAAACAGCTGCTGGCACTTTATATTGCCGAACAGTAATTTCTCTTTGGCTGTTGGCAGTCATAAACTGCTCATAAGCCCTGCTTGTTAAACCTGACATTGAACATGAAACATTGAACATTTCTGGTGAAAAAATTTCTGACTTGGCAGAAAAATTGAGTGACTCTTTTGTAGGCAGTTGCAAGCATAGATATCATTGTTTTTTGAAGCTAATACGCTACAAGTCCTGCACTAATAAGGTGATGTACAATTTTAGCATGTGTGTGCCAAGTTTAGGCTAAACATAGAACTCATGAGGCATATTATTTTGGCTGTGTTCTTCACATTGTGCTAGGCTCAGCTTGAGGGTTTTCATACTGCGGTACTGGCATATCTGACAAGTGAAACAAAATCTGAAATTAGGACTTTATTTTAAATGGTTTTCTCAACCCTGTTTGACCTTTTTCCTAAATTTAGAATGGCCGATTGTATTTGTAGGCCCACCCCATTGTTCCAGTGCCCCCCGTGAGAGGGAACACTGGAGCGCCCCTCCTCTGAAGTGTGTGTGTGTGTGTGTGTGTGTGTGTCTGTGTCTGTGTCTGTGTCTGTGTGTGTGTGTGTGTGTGTGTGTGTGTGTGTGTGTGTGTGTGTCTGTGTCTGTGTCTGTGTCTGTGTGTGTGTGTGTGTGTGTGTGTGTGTCCCCTCACTCAGTCCACTAGCTGAGCTGCGCAGTTGTTGCCCTGGAGGGCTGCCCTACTTGTGCAGCGAGACTGCAGGAAACCTGGTTCTGTGTGGCTCAGTAGGTAGAGTGTGGTTCTGTGTGGCTCAGTAGGTAGAGTGTGGTTCTGTGTGTCTCAGTAGGTAGAGTGTGGTTCTGTGTGGCTCAGTAGGTAGAGTGTGGTTCTGTGTGGCTCAGTAGGTAGAGTGTGGTTCTGTGTGGCTCAGTAGGTAGAGTGTGGTTCTGTGTGGCTCAGTAGGTAGAGTGTGGTTCTGTGTGGCTCAGTAGGTAGAGTGTGGTTCTGTGTGGCTCAGTTGGTAGAGTGTGGTTCTTTGTGGCTCAGTAGGTAGAGCATGGCGTTGGCAACGCTTAGGTTGTGGGTTCAATTCCTAAATAGCATACGTTATGGCTTTATGAGTCTCCCAGATGGTCCAGATTAAATTTGGGACAGTGGGGCTGCACCCAGGAGAGGTGCTTTAGCTGGATGTCCCGTCCGGGAGGCCTCGCCGTTCAGCACACGTTTGTAGGACATATTCTTCCCCATACACTCCCTGGTCAAGTTTGACATATTATACATACAATATATTTTCAATGTTAGGTGTGTATTTGGTGAACGAGTAAACTAAACACAAGTGAATGCTTACACAGGCGAATAAAGTAGGAATTTAAAAACATGCCTTTGTGAAGGTGATCACTCAGAATCACTTTGTATTTATTGGCGTTTACCTTTCCCTCTAAGGGGCTGAGTGGACCGTGTCTTCTAATCTAGAGAACCATGCACTGCGGTGATTGTATATCCGCAGGTATAAAGTTCACAGTGTAAAACCTACTGAAAATGCACACTATTCACTATTCACTATTCAGGTCTCAGAATTGACCATAAACATTTCTAAAGCCTATAGGTGCTTTCATTATTTTTTGGGTTCCTGTGGTGTGTCTCTGTGTCTCTGTGTCTCTGTGTGTGTGTGTGTGTGTGTGTGTCTGTGTGTCTGTGTCTCTGTGTCTCTGTGTCTCTGTGTCTCTGTGTGTCTGTGTGTCTCTCTCTCTCTCATTTCTCTGGAGGTCCCCGGGGTATTTCACCTGGTGTGTCTCCAGTGAGATGCTCTCACGCCCTGATTTGCGGGTTTTCCTGCGGCTGAAGGATCGGGGTTTCCTCACGCCACGGTCCTCCTCTGACACTCTGGGGATTTCCACACTCTCATATTCTCAGCTCATAAAGTTCAATTCAGTTTTCCTTGTTTTTCCATAATTACAAACACCAACCTCTTAAAATGTGATTATAGATTATGCGAATATGAAATTGTAATCACTGTGATGTCATTAAATTCCATTAACAGAGGCAGACACACCTGTGGCTTTGCTGCTCATTTCATAAGTGTTCTGTCTGGACTTGTTCAGGTGATCTTCAGATGTGTGTCAAAACATTCGACATGCATGCACAAATACAACATTAAAAGTGACCTTGGTGACTAACGCAATCCCCGGAGGTCCTGTTTGCTTTCAGAAGTAGTGCAAGCGAGGGTGATCGTAGTGTAGGGGGTTAGGGTAGGGGGCTAGGGTTAGGGTGGGGGGGTGACACACCTTGAGTTGTACTCAGACTTTATGATTTGCCCTGACACGCCATTATGGAAACAGCACGTTATCAAAAAAAGAACAGAGAAATTGATTGTGCCTTTCTTGTGGCTCAGCCATGCATGGAGCTGTTGGTACAGGTTGTTCACATAAACTAACCAGGAGTGTACCGGAGGTTTCAATTGACCTTTTTAAAATGCGTTTTCATTTTTCTTTTAACAAGATCCGTTTCTGTTTATTCTGTTTGCGGCCGTGGCGCTGTTTTCCCAGTGAGTGGTCCCCCTGGAATGAGTGTGATTAATGTTGGCGTGAGGCTCAGGGTCATATGGGCGGGACTTAGCACGCTTCTGCCCAGTATGGGAGAGCGACGGCTTCGACAAATGAAATGTCTTCTGGCAGGTCTTCCTCCGTTTGAACCAGACACCAACACGTCACATAAAAGTAGTCAAAGGGGGTTCCACTAAAGACTTTTAGCTCAAGGGTACAACGGCAGTTTCCCACCTGGGAATTGAACCTGCAACCTCTGCGTTACAAGCCCAGTTCCTTAACCATTATGCTACACTGCCGCCAGTAACTCACAAAGGGTGGGAGAGGTGTGTGTGAGGTGTGGGAGAGGTGTGTGTGTTGCTTCGTACTGATGAATAAATTGCTGTTGTAGACTCAGGCTGTTTGTTCCCTGTTTCATCTGTAAGATGAATCTCTCCTGACTATTAGTTTTTTTGTTTGTTTGGTTGTGTTTATTTGTTCTATTCCATTATTTTGTTGCTGTTTGGTCACATTTGGTTGACAGGTATTGTTAAATGAAAATTCAATGAATACTTTGTTTAAAAAAACTGCATCAAATGGACAGTTTCCTGCAAATTGTCACGAATGAAATAAATAAATGTTAAACCCCCCCAGGGGGGGTTCCTGGGCCACGCTGACAGCACTGCCGGTAGATTCTCCAGGGTATTCTCACATCACTGACTGGAAAATTCATACAAGACTACTCTCACTGTCAGCTTTGAGGTCAGAGTAAATGCTTGGGGGACCTCCAGGAAAGCGAGCCCTAGTGTGAATATTTCAGTGACTTATTCTGGTCTTCAGAACTGGGTCAGTCACTGTGAAATCAGACAAACCTTCACCGCCTGATGTTCAGACCACAGCCGAGGCAGATGCACATGATGCGTTGCATTAAAGCGTTTCTCTTGCCCCAGAATGTTTGTGTTGTTTGAAGTATTTATTTATTTATTTATTTATTTGTATACTTATTTGTTTTTGAATCGTGTCATTGTGTGTCATTCCGTTCACGGCTGAGGAAAGTATCTGTGAAACACACTGGCCAACTCACAAACTGCACTATTCACTATGAAGGAAATACACCAGTCAGCACATTGCGTTTTATATAACTGCGAGAGCGACATCCACAGAGTGTCTTTTGTGAAAACACAAAAAAAACACGAGAGCTCTTAAGCTGTGAAGTGTTGTTCTTCTGTAAATGGACAATTACAAAACATATACAAATTATATTCTAAACACAAATTTCACACTCACACTCACACTCACACTGTCTCACACTCACACACTCACACACTCACACACTCACACACACACACACACACACACACACACACACACACACACAAAAACAGTTTATCCTCCTTCAGTTATCCAGCGCAATACCTGTGTTGTGTTTGGTGTGTCTGAGGTGTGTCACAACATGTGACTGTCTTATGAATGTATAGGCATGGTGTGGTACGAGGATGACACACAGAGCCAGATTCACTAACGATTGTGGCTGCTCTTTGATTGTAAAAGCAATGGCTACAAGGTCATAATATCTTTGTCAGATTTACCAAACGCTCGCTTTAGGTCAAGTCACAATTAAATTAACATTTCAGCAGCACTCCACAATAGCTTAATTTATTTTACATTTTAGGCATTTAGCAGACGCTCTTATCCAGAGCGACTTACGCAGTTTGCAGTTTGCAGTGGTTATTTGACCTCCGAGTGTGACACGTGTCGGCCTAAAAAGAACCTGGTGATGACTCTGACTCTCTAACTCTCGACTCTGACTGACTCTGACTCTGATTCTGATTCTGACTCTGACTGACTCTGACTCTGACTCTGACTCTGACTCTCTGACTCTGACTCTCTGACTCTGACTCTCGGGCTCGATTAACTCTGAGTGTCGTGGTCTCCCCCCCTGCAGAGGCGTTGGCGTGCGGTTCGGCCCCCGGGCGCTCGGCTCAGGAGGAGGACAGCGTGCAGTTTAACAAGCTGTCGTACCTGGGCTGCACCTGGGTGAAGGCCCCGCGCAGCGAGGCGGAGGCGCAGAGGGCCATGAGCACCCTGCGGGCGGAGAGCGCCGTGCCCATCCCCATCTCCCTCTACGTGCCCAGCGTGCCCGAGGGCTCCGTCAGGTCAGCCTCGCCCGCCCAGGGCACACGCCTCCTGTGTGTGCGCTGTTTTAATCTGTTATTTGAGCTGTTTTTCCCAAGAAGAAATGAGCATTTTAAAATATTGAATATTGCACTGAAGACTGCACTGCATTAGAAATCTTCCCCCCGTGTCCCCTAAACAAGAGGAGCAGAGCTATAACCACCTGTCTCTCTGTGTCCCATCCTCTCCCTCTCTGTCCCTCTCTGTCCTGTGTCTCCTCTCCTGTCCTGTCCTGTCTCTGTCCTCTCCCCTCCTGTCCTGTGTCTGTCCCCTCCTGTCCCGTGTCCCTCCTCTCCTGTCCTGTGTCTGTCCCTCCTCTCCTGTCCTGTCCTGTGTCTGTCCTCTCCTGTCCTGTGTCTGTCCCGTGGGGCAGGATTGTGGACCAGGCCTCCGGGACGGAGATCGCCTCGTTCCCCATCTACAAGGTCCTGTTCTGCGCGCGTGGGCGAGAGGGCACAGTGGAGAGCGACTGCTTCTCCTTCACCGAGAGTTACCGCAGCAGCGAGGACTTCCAGATCCACGTCTTCTCCTGCCACATAAAGGAGGCGGTGAGTCTCGCTGCTGCTCGCGCTCCTGGGCATCGCCGGACTGGGGCACTGGGCCTGCCACTGGAGGGGTGGAACACTGCCCTAGATAAGTGTCTGCACCACTAACAACAACAACAACAATAAGAGTCACAGTTACTGCAGACGCTGTTATCTAGGCGGGTTCATTTTCATATTAATACGAGACGAATATAAGAACATAAGAATACATAATGATGAGAACAGGCCGTTCAGCCCATCTAGGCTCGTCATGTCCTAATCTAAAGAGTATCTAGTACTGCATCTAGTCTGGACTTGAATAGCCCAAGTGTTTCTGCCTCTACTACCCGACCCAACCTGTTCCAGGCATTGACAACTCTCTGTGTAAAGAAAAACTTCCTAAAATAAGGGATGATTGACAGTAAAAGTAGACGCACCCGTAGCCTCTTCTGCATGTTAGAGAGAGTGTGCACTGATGTGCTGTGCTTTTTGCGCCCCAGTTTAATCAGCCTCTCTCTCTCTCTCTCTCTCTCTCTCTCTCTCTCCCTCCCTCTCTCTCTCTCTCTCTCTCTCTCTCTCTCTCTCTCCTCTCTCTCTCCCCCTCTCCTCTCTCTCTCTCTCTCCTCTCTCTCTCTCTCCCTCTCTCTCTCTCTCTCTCTCTCTCTCTCTCTCTCTCTCTCTCTCTCTCTCTCTCTCCTCTCTCTCTCTCTCTCTCTCTCTCTCTCTCTCTCTCTCTCTCTCCTCTCTCTCTCTCTCCCTCTCTCTCCCTCTCTCTCTCCTCTCCTCTCTCCCTCTCTCTCTCTCCTCTCTCTCTCTCCCTCTCCCTCCCTCTCTCCCTCTCTCTCCTCCCTCTCTCTCTCTCTCTCTCCCTCTCTCTCTCTCTCTCTCTCTCTCTCTCTCCCTCTCTCTCCTGCAGGTCAGTAGGATATTGTACAGTTTCTCCACCGCGTTCCGGCGCTCCTCCAAACCGGCCCCAGACGTGCGGGACCCCGCGGTGCCGCTCTCCCCCGACAACGATGTGTTCACCTTCACCGTCTCGCTGGAGGTGCGGGAGGACGACGGCAAGGGCAACTACAGGTCAGGACCGCGACCTCTGACCCCACGAGTAGCCACGGGGATCTGATCACAGGACGAACATTTTGATTCATTTATTATTTTTGCTGTTTTTCCTCCATTTGTTCTCCTGCTTTTTTATTTATTTTAATGTTTTTTTGTTGTTGTTTTTTTTCAATTCCCTCTCTCTCTTTTTTCGTGCCAATTATCCCCTCCCTCGTATGAGAACTCGCTGCTTTAGTCTGGCCAGTAGTGAGCGCTGTACTGCCTCCTTTGAGCCAGTGCCTGTCTAGGCCGAAGCCTGTCACCGACACACACAACCACTCATATATGCAGCGAGTCTTTCCTTCAGCTTTTATCCCTCCCCCCTCCCTGGGGCGGACAGCCAATTGCCGCCCCCCAGTGGCGCTCCCGGCCCAGAGCCGAAACTGGCGCGGCACCAACTAGACATTTAATCCCCAGATGTACTTGGAAATTATTATCGGTATTTCCAAGGTTATTGCTCTTGCCTCTGTTCTGACATTATCGTTGTTAAACATTTTTATCGTGACTGCACCGGATCTGCTTTGGTTATGGGCCCTGACCTGCATCTCAAGTGAAACCGAACGTGTCTGTGTGTTTACGCTGGGGGGTTCAGCTGTGGCACAGCTGGGCTTCACACACACATCTATCAGACAGAGAGACACAAAAACACGTTTGATTTAAGGAGAAACCCTTTTGAGAAAACTACCCCCCCAAAACATTTTATCAACCATTTAGATCACCAGGAATCATATTGAATTACTTTGTATAATTCTAGCATTTTGAAAAAAACAAACAAAAAAAACTAATTTGCAATTAAAGCCTTGCAATTTCTTTCTGAAGTGCTTATCGTTAATCTAACCGATGAAGCCAGTTCCCTCACAACAAGCTCACTGAGCCTGCCACACCGCTCCACTGTATTCCTGCAGTGCCATTTTCCCAGTCCCAGAGCATTCAAGGACTTTTCACTGCCAGTGACATCTCTCTACTGCATTGTTTCTCTGACCAGTGACTGCATTGCCCCGTTTCTCTCTCAGGGTTTATCCCCACTGCTTTGCCCCGTTTCTCTGCCCAGTCAGGGTTTATCCCCACTGCATTGCCCCCGTTTCTCTGCCCAGTCAGGGTTTAAAACGGGAACAAAATTGCAACCACTTCAGCAATAATAAACTTTATTGCTTACAGTTGTTGTTGTTGTTTTTTTTAAAGATTTTGTTTCAGATTTTATCCCATTTTCTCCCAATTTAGTAGCCAATTACACCCTCTCTTTTCATGTCAATCCCCCCTCGTATTGTGAGTTCACTGCTGTAGCCCTGAGACCGGCAGTGAGGCTGCCGCCTCCTCTGAGCCGGCAACCCGCCAGGCTGTCAACCGTAACTCCGGTACTCCAGAGCCACTCCTATACGCAGCGATCTCTTATCGGCTTCCCTCCCCCTCCCTGGGGCGGACAGCCAATTGCTGCCCCCAGTGGCACTCCCGGCCCAGAGCCGAAACTGGCGCGGCACCAACTAGACATTTAATCCCCAGATGTACTTGGAAATTATTATCGGTATTTCCAAGGTTATTGCTCTTGCCTCTGTTCTGACATTATCGTTGTTAAACATTTTTATCGTGACTGCACCGGATCTGCTTTGGTTATGGGCCCTGACCTGCATCTCAAGTGAAACCGAACGTGTCTGTGTGTTTACGCTGGGGGGTTCAGCTGTGGCACAGCTGGGCTTCACACACACATCTATCAGACAGAGAGACACAAAAACACGTTTGATTTAAGGAGAAACCCTTTTGAGAAAACTACCCCCCCAAACATTTTATCAACCATTTAGATCACCAGGAATCATATTGAATTACTTTGTATAATTCTAGCATTTTGAAAAAAACTAACAAAAAAAACTAATTTGCAATTAAAGCCTTGCAATTTCTTTCTGAAGTGCTTATCGTTAATCTAACCGATGAAGCCAGTTCCCTCACAACAAGCTCACTGAGCCTGCCACACCGCTCCACTGTATTCCTGCAGTGCCATTTTCCCAGTCCCATTTTCTTTTCACTGCCAACAAGGAACGTGAAGTGACTATTGCCCCCGTTTCTCTGCCCATCAGGTTGATCCCCAGCATTGACGTTTCTCTGCCCAGTCAGGGTTTATCCCCACATTGCCCCGTTTCTTGTCCCCATTGCCCCCGTTTCTCTGCCCAGTCAGGGTTTAAAACGGGAACAAAATTGCAACCACTTCAGCAATAATAAACTTTATTGCTTACAGTTGTTGTTGTTGTTTTTTTTAAAGATTTTGTTTCAGATTTTCTCCCATTTTCTCCCAATTTAGTAGCCAATTACACCCTCTCTTTATCATGTCAATCCCCCCCTCGTATTGTGAGTTCGCTGCTGTAGCCCAGAGACCGGCAGGCTGCTCCTCTGAGCCGGAAACCCGCCAGGCTGTCAACCGTAACTCCGGTACTCCAGAGCCACTCCTATACGCAGCGATCTCATATCGGCTTCCCTCCCCCCACCCTGGGGCGGAAAGCCAATTGCTGCCCCCTAGTGGCACTCCCGACTCTGGCGGTCGGTGGAATCGTACCCCGGTCGCAGTGGCCAGCGTCAAATGTTGTAACCGCTAGACCACCCAGGAGGCCCGAGTTGTTGCTTTCCTTTTGTTGTTGTTGTTGTTGTTGTTGTTGTTGTTGTTGTTGTTGTTGTTGTTGTTGTTAGTACCTACGTTAGTTTGGATGCTCACATTAGTAAAGTCGTATTCTAGTCATTAGCTATTAGCTAGGACTAACGTATGCTAACGTATGTTCACTTTAATGTCCCGTCATCAGACCAGAAATAATTCAATTAAAAGTCATTTGAATTTGCGGGAGGGAGAGGAGTAGGAAGGGTATCTCTAGATTCTAGAGTCTAGAGAGTAGGGGGGCGAGTTCCGTCTCAGAGGAGGCAGATCATTGCTGGCCTCGAGGGAATTAGCTTGACCTGGAGGATGGGTGGCGAGTTCGTGAGGGGAGGGTGAATCGAAAGAAATAGAGGGTATCATTGGCTACTAAATTGGGAGAAAAACAGGGGAAAATAATTTGAATTAAAACCGGTTTCACATCATTACTCACTCTATGAGCATGCATACAGAAACCAGGAGCACACTGTGAATCTGTCGGTTGTGCGTGCCTCCGAAAGAGTTTTGGCAAAATACCCAGGATCCATGCACAATGACTCCAGAACAATAGGCAGTCAGAACAATAGTACAATATGTCATTTGATTTTCAGCGAGAGATGGATTCCTGCTGTTTTCAAAGCTTGTCAACACTGCCTTATGAATGTGTATTTTTGTGCTTGTGACTGCCAATTGCATTTACCCTTGGATCATGACATTTTACATTTACATTTTAAGCATTTAGCAGACGCTCTTACAAGTTGTGCATAAATACATGGTAGGAACAATCATAGTTCACGCAAGAGATCAGTGCAGTAATACAGGGATAGACATAATTGTTGGCAGTTGAATACCATACCTGTAACACTGGGAAGGAAAAGGTTTGTAATTATTATTATTATTATTTTAAAATGAAGGGATACATGGTGTTGAGCAAGTAGGCAGTGGTGATGACAATAGGCTAGATGTACAGAATTCAGTGGTAGTGGAGTCTGAAAAGGTGGGTTTTGAGTCTCTTGCGGAAGATTGCAAGTGACACCAGATACCATAAAAACCCAGCCTCACTGCAAAACATTTAATTTCTCTGCATTCAGGCAGCCTAAACGTGGAGAATAAGAATGTGCTGGTGTACGTGTTAAACTGTAAATATAGTGCTTAATGATTTTGAATAGTATTCAAAGAACAATTAAACACAAATAATGAACAAAACCACAGTTTTATTTACACTTTACACTTAGTTACTGTCTGACGTTGTCTCAACTTCTTTAGTTTAGTTTATTTGATATTTCACTTTAAAAGAACACAACACATGTCAAGGATGACACAGAAAATTCCCAGGACTTACTTCCATTGTGCTCCTTGTTGTTACTAGGTGTCATCTTGCCTAACTGCTTGATGCAATCTGTGTGCTATGATTCATTTCCTCCTGCCTCCGTTTGTTTGTCTAGTTCTGTGAGAATCTTTGGTGCCTCTGCTGCTGGGAAGGCGTTTTCCTTTGCCCTTGGGCCACGTTAGAGGTCAAATGAAGTTGTGTCTGCCACAGGGCGCTTCTCTGTCCGTGACCACAGTGCGTTCGTTAGAACGAGGACCTGGTAGTGTTTGTTTTTTAACAGGAAGCGATTCTAACTTTAGTTTATTTGAGATCCTGCTTTTGCGTGTGGCACAGAGGTGGTTACCAAACGCTCTTTGCCGAAAAGTGGTGAAGCGGCAACCAAGTATCACTGCCGCCACTGATACTACACATCCTACACATCCGTTGTAGTATTAAATTAAAGAGGGCCGTCTTTATGCTGTAGACCATTACTGGTTAGTCACCCTCATTCCACATCTACAACACAACTGACCGCGAAGCAATGCCCTCCTTAGTTATTGTTGCTATGTTGATGAAGTGTTTGTCGATCCTGAAGCTTTCATCGAGGTTCCTTTGACCGTTTTACATCGGGAATGTAGCATCGGGAATGTAGTCTTCGACTAAATACCAAAGGCCCTTTTGACAGCTTCTCTTTGACATCTTTACAGCAGCCGAGTGATTTGAATTATAAACATCCGGATTGCCAAATTAAGGCGGTGGTGTTGTGGGTGGCAGTGTAGTATAGTGGTTAGGGGGGAGCTGGGCTTGTAACTCAGAGGTTGCAGGTTCAATTCCCAGGTGGGGGCACTGCTGTTGTACCCTTGAGCGTCTGCTAAATGCCTAAAATGTAAAATGTTCAGGGCCTCACTGGTTCTGGTGGGAAGCCTGTCGATGTGAGCTCTGTCGATGTGAGCTCTGTCGATGTGAACTCTGTCGATGTGAGCTCTGTCGATGTGAACTCTGTCGATGTGAACTCTGTCGATGTGAGCTCTGTGGATGTGAGCTCTGTTTTCTGAGCTCTGCCCCTTGTGAGCCCGGTGAACCTGTCAAGGAACTCAGGGATGTGAACTCTACTTGAACTCTGCGTGAGGGTCGTGCTGAAGATGTGGCTGGTGGGTCAGCTCTGTTTCCTCCAGATGGGCCCCAAGGAGCTGGTTCCCGAGGACAGGGACAGGGGGCAGGGGGGCTGGGGCTGGGCGTCTGAAGAAGGTGGTGGGGGCAGCAGATGGGCAACAAGGAGCTGGGCATCGAGAGGTCAGAGGGGGGCAGGGGCTGGGGCTGGGCATCGAGAGGTGAGGGGGCAGGGGGGGCAGGGGCTGGGCATCGAGAGGTGAGAGGGGGGCAGGGGCTGGGGCTGGGGCATCGAGAGGTGAGAGGGGGGCAGGGGCTGGAGCAGGGGCAGGGGCAGGGGCTGGAGCCGGGTGGCACAGGGGCACAGGGGCACAGGGTGGGACCAGCTGAGGGAGTGTGGCTCAAATGGAGCCCAGGGGCCGTGGGTGCGGTGAGCCTCATGGCAGCTGCAAGGTCAGTTTCCACACAATAGAACTTTATTAATCCCCGAGGGGCAGTTTGAATTTGGGCATGGTAAAAACGGACAGGAAGCAGACACAGACAGATATGAGCAAGTGCAATTTAAAAAAATGTAAAAAAATAAGTGCAAAAAATGAACGGTTAGCCCACATGCGCGGTAGGCATCTCACGTCCCAAGCTCCAGGTCTTTTAGTGCTTCTGGTTTTCCAGGCAGATGACCTTAGGTATTAATAAATTCATTTAATTAATTTCAGTCCCGAGAGTAAATGTCAGCAGTGAAAAGTCATTCCCAGTGCCACTCCCAGTAGAGCGTAGCTAAAACTGGTTTCATAATGAGAGAGACGAGGCAGGAACTGGAAAAACCTGCTCCCCCTTCAGACCGCGTGACTCGGGTCATTGTTGTGCCAAACCAGCACCTCCGTGTTCGCACGCTGTCAGAGAACATCGCCGGGCCGAGGAGTCGGCCGGCCGGCCGGTTAATATAATATAATAATACAATAATATAAGCCATTTAGCAGATGCTTTTATCCAAAGCCACTTACAGCAATGAATGCATAAATTTTTCAGTATATGTGGTCCCAGTGGGAATCGAACCCACAACCTAAGCATTGCCAACGCTGTGATCTACCTACTGAGCCACACAGAACCTCAGTCCCTCTAGCGCCATGGTATGACTGAGGTGATGGCTGCAACATGTTTAGCCCCTTTCTGTCAAAGAATAGTTCATTTCAGCTGTCTCACATTGACGGTATTATGAAGTAATATGGCGTGTATTCCTTCCCAGGGCGTTCCCAAATATTTCTATGTATTTAGTGCACTTTACTGTATTGTGCTGGGTATAACGGTGTGTCCTGACACACTTTAAAAGGGTCTGAGTATCAAGAGTGATCATTGTTGTTATTGCGCAATATAAAAAGGGACAGTTCTCGTAGCATCCACAGGATGGCGCCAAAGCCCCGACGGAGAGAGCAGGCCGTCGCACTGCCACTGAGGAGTAAGCAGGCAGCTGCAGCTCTGCTGTTGCCAGGTGGACGCGCACTGCTTTCACATTAAAAGATTAACTCGTTGAACGCTCTCACGCGCA
Source organism: Aldrovandia affinis (assembly GCA_029706075.1). Classification (NCBI taxonomy): domain Eukaryota; kingdom Metazoa; phylum Chordata; class Actinopteri; order Notacanthiformes; family Halosauridae; genus Aldrovandia; species Aldrovandia affinis. The sequence goes on from JAINUG010000116.1 coordinate 2,245,578, forward strand.
TTAGCCCAGAAGGAGAGCATTATCAGTTGGGCAGTCGCTGTTTTGTCACTTTGTACTGTAGGTGTGCTACAATCTGTAAGGCATGAGTACGATATATATATATATATATATATATATATACACACATAAGCCATTTAGCAGATGCTTTTATCCAAAGCGACTTACAGTAGTGAATGCATACATTTTTCAGTATATGTGGCCCCAGTGGCTTAAGCGTTGTCAACCTAAGCGTGCTCTACCTACTGAGCCACACAGAACCATCATCATCAGTGGTGTAATTATGTCATTACAGGATTATATTTGTTTCAGGCCTTCCTTTAGTGGAGTAATATAACACAAAAGTTAACACTTTGTTGTACGTTGCTCTGGATAAGAGCGTCTGCCAAATGCCTGTAATGTAACAGTGGTGATAACCGTTACACAACGGTGGCTGTTTGACTGAAACAGGAACACTCGATGGTTCCCCTGTCGTCACATTCAGTCTCTGTCTCCATGTTTGTTGCTCTAGGTGCTTTGGGATGTTGATGAGCCCGGGACAGAAGGTTCGGAACAGTGACATGCACCTCCTGGACATGGTGAGGGGCCCAGATGTGCTCTCCGGGGCGGGGTTACGGTGTTGGAAATGTGGACGTACAAATGTGATCGCTGTTAGGGAGGGTGTTTGCTCAGGCTCTGATGGTACGCAGTGGTCACTGTGCCTTCTCAGTGAACTGATGGTGTTTCAGTCTCTGTACTTCCTGTATACATTTTACATTTACAGCATTTAGCAGACGCTCTTATCCAGAGCGACTTACAAGATGTGCATTAATACATGGTAGGAACAATCATTGTTCGCGCAAGAGATCAGTGCAGTAATACAGCGATAGACATCATTGCAGGCAGCTGCATACCATACCTGTAACACTGGGAAGGAAAAGGTTTTAATAATTATTATTATTTTTTTTTATTAAATGAGAAGGCAGGGATACATATACAAAAAGTGTTGAGCAAGTCCGCAGTGGTGATGACAATTGGGTAGATGTACAGAATTCAGTGGTAGTGGAACTATGATTGTTCCTACCATGTATTAATGCACATCTTGTAAGTCGCTCTGGATAAGAGCGTCTGCTAAATGCTTAAAATGTAAAATGTAAAATGAGTCTGAAAAGGTGGGTTTTGAGTCTCTTGCGGAAGATGCCTGCAGTGGGGTATTGGTAACTTAGCCAAACCCAAATGGCAACCTTTGTCGATACTGTCAAAGTGAGTGCAAAGTTTTCTGCACGACGTATTTGTTTGTTGGACAGTGTGCTGCTATTTGTGTGTAGGGCAGCTGTACTCTGAACTGAGAGTACAGGGTCAGGGCACAGAGTTCAGTGGAGGCATTAAAACCCTGATACAGAGAGAAGGCTTCAGATGGAGAGTTCAGTCCCAGTCTGTCTCAGGGCAGATGGGGGACTCCGCATTGTACTGTCAAAATTGAACCGCGACCAACTCCTAAAACAATACACTTTGGTGAAGAGCCGTGAATCGCGGTGCTGGCATCAGCAGGCAGCGTCACGCCCTGGCGCTGAGACAGCGCTCTGCAGCTGGGCCTGGATGAGTGAGACGCACTGAGGAGGATAATACGGAGCGCTTACATGGAGTAACGCACAGCGAGGGCGTCGAAGTCTGCTGTGAGTCAGCTTTGTTCTGTGTGTGTGTGTGTGTGTGTGTGTGTGTGTGTGTGTGTGTGTGTGTGTGTGTGTGTGTGTGTATGTGTGTGTGTGTGTGTGTGTGTGTGTGTGGTGTGTATGGTGTGTGTGTGTGTGTGTGTGTGTGTGTGTGGTGTGTGTGTGTATGGTGTGTGTATGGTGTGTGTGTGTGTGTGTGTGTGTGTGCAGGAGTCGATGGGGAAGAGCGCCGATGGGAAGGCGTATGTGATCACGGGCACCTGGAGCCCCAACACGCCCGCCTTCCAGGTGCTGAACGAAGACACGCCCAAAGGTGAGCTCCCGACGTCCGCGTGTGAAACACAGCGCCAGCGTCCCCTCCACCTCCCACCTGTACCTTCTCCACCTTCTCCTTCTGCTGTTTTTCTCCCCATTAAAAAAAAATCCAATTACACCCTCATTTTTCACGTCAATTATCCCCCTCCCTCATATGTGTCATGAGTTCTCTGCCGTAGCCTCCTCTGAGCCAGAACCCGCCAAGCCGTCACCGTAACTCCAGTATGCACACAGAGCCACTCCTATACGCAGCTAACTCATATCGGCTTCCCTCCCCCCTCCCTGGGGCGGACAGCCAATCGCCGCCCCCTAGTGGTGCTCCCCGCTCCAGGGTTTTTTTTTTTTTTTTTTTTCTACTTGAATGTTAGCTTTAGCTTGAGAAGTTAGTCATGAGCTTTAATTCTATTTTTTTTCCCCCCACCAATTAACCACCAAAATAAATCAGTTTTTAAAATGGCCTCTTAACCCATTCAGACCTAAAATGCCTGCTAAAAACGCCTATTAAAACCTAAGCAATTATTCTACACAACCTCTTAAAACCTGAGGGTTTTCTGGAAAAAATTCCAAAAAAAAAGGCAACGTGCACTTCAACGTCTATTTGAATCACAGCGCATTTCATTAAATGTAAACGTCACTCCAGGTCTTAATGGGTTAATGTGCTTAATGTCTCTCCTAATGGAAAAAGTCCAGAGAGTATAAGAGTGTGAAAGTAAGTCCTACCTGGAAACACATTATATACAGAGTTATTTCCCTGACTGTGGCAGCAGGATTCAGTTTTCCTTTCAGCCGCCATTACACCCACTGAGACACAGGCTGGGTCATTTCCCAACGCTGGAGAATTGATTGAAAGCTTTCTCCGAGCTGGGGCCCCAGAGTGTCGGGTGGTCAGACTGACCTGCGAGGCTTTTACGCAACGGCTGAGCAGCTGTGCTAGAATTCCACCAACAGCACGTTGCAAATATCGCCCTAATCCGCCGGCGCGAGCGTTCGCCACATGCTGCGTTCTCAAGTCGGTCGTGTGTGTGAGGAAACACCTGCTGCAAACAGTCGGACGGCTCACCGGATCCACTCACAAATTGTTTGCAGTGCACATCTTGTTTAAACATGTAGGTCTCTGGCATATGTCCAGGATCTCAGAAACAGTCTTATAGCTGTAGACATTCAGAAGCGGGATAATCGTATTTTCTACAGTTTGTCATTCGCCGACAATTGTGAATGGTTGTTTGCTTCGTGTTTTAACGGGTCTGACGAGAAGAACATTCAATTAAATTACCCTGTGTTCTAAAAATAACCGAAATACCCTTAAGAGTAGTTAAGAGTAGTCCAGTCTGATGTGTGCTAGCTGCTGTATGCACAAACATTTTACATTTTACATTTAACATTTTACATTTTAGGGATTTAGCAGATGCTCTTATCCAGAGTGACTTGCAGTTTACGTTTCTTTACATACAATCCATTTATACAGCTGGATATTTTACTGAAGCAATTCAGGTTAAGTACCTTTAGCTCAAGGGTACAACAGATGTTGTACCAGCAACCTCTGAGTTACAAGCCCAGTTCCCCCCTAACCATTACACTACACTGTAACCATTACACTACACTGCCAACCAAACTTAAGTGTGAAGGGCTTTCCTGTTTCTGCTCTTGGCTGCTATTAGACCTCATCCCCAAAGACCTGCTTCTCGTTACGTGTTCTGTGTCTTTTTTTAAACAAACGAAGGGTTGCTTTGTGAGAAAACTTCCCTTTTTTTCTGCAAATGTAAAATTAATTTCAAACGACACGCTAAGATGATCATCGTAAGGCGATCTGTTAATATTCTGAATACGCTTCGAGGAAAACCGCGTTCAGTTTTATTCTCGTAGTTTTCTGATATTTTGTCGCGTGATCTATAGGGAGCGTAGCGTTTGCATGGTGTGATTTTTCTCGGCTATTTTTAACATTATCGGTAAACAATTTTCATTGAATCATGTGTTTGGCAGAAGCTCTCAGCAAACGCGATATGCAAGGTCAGCTTGAACACATGCACGAGAAGAGCACACACACTGAACAGGCAGAGACGCAGGGAATGAGCTTCAAGCTGAACACAGTGCTAAAATATAAGCATGCGACAGTGCCCGTTTACAGATGCAGACTGCAGATACAGGCGTGTGGGCACTGTGGTTAAATTATAAAAGGGTCACTGGTCTCAGAGCCTCTGCCCCAGACTCCCCCATTCTTCTCTTTAAAATGGCCTGCTATTGTGGAGAAAATGGCTCCCTTTTAAAGCGTGTCTGTGGCCCTACCTGAGGTATTCTCCCTGTTAAAGGTGAGTGGCGTCGTGCTAACTGAAGCTTGAAGCCCCCCCCCCAAAAAGAAAAACATCTTTCCAAATCTGTGCTTTATGCTTCACTTTCACAGCGGAATTGGAATCTATTTTTAGGCGTTCTTCTCAAAAGGTTTTAAGGTTGTCGTTTTCTTTTTCGTTTCCTTTTTCTTTATTAATTAAAATCATAAAAACCTCCTCGGTGTGAAATGGGTTTATTTTCCCCTCCTTGTGAGAGCGTGATAATTATTCACCGTTCCGTGTTTATTGGATTCTGTTCTGTCAGGATTACTTCACCCCGAAGAGGAGAATAACAGGACTCCTACGCGCTGAGTCGGGGCCGAATTAAATCACAACCCGAGATAATAATAATAATAATAATAATAATCGCACGTTATGGAGCTGGCTCCTCTTTTGGGCAGCAGCTCTTCTCAGATGGTTGTTAGTTCCACCGCAGACGTAACCCACGCTCGAAACATGGGCTCGCAGTTGCCGACAGCAACGCAGGTCAGAGTACGCGTTCAGAGCGGCTGCTTGTTCAGTAATTGCCCGTCGGGTTTTGTGCCGGCTCGGAGAGAGAGAGAGAGAGAGAGAGAGCAGGTGGGAGACGGGAGAGCTGCAGTGGGTGTGCGGTATGCCGGTCAAACTGAAGCTTTTACTGAGGGAAAGTCATGAAAAAGATGATAGGGAATTGATAAAACGACATGTCTGTCACGTCGTGTGGCAGAATGCATCATCACTACGTCCCCTCCTGACTGCTCACTCGCACACTGTCAGAGAGACACGGACGTGGTCTAGCGGTAAGAGCGTTCGATGCTGGCCACGGCGACCGGGGTTCCATTCCACCGGTCGCGACAGTTTCGGCTCTGGCCGGGAGTGCCACTGGGGGGCGGCGATTGGCCGTCCGTCCCAGGGAGGGGGGAGGGATAAAAGCCGAAGGAAAGACTCGCTGCATATATGAGTGGTTGTGTGTCGTTTACAGGCTTCGGCCTAAACGGGTACTGGCTCAAAGGAGGCGGTACAGCGCTCGCTACTGGCCGGACTACGCAGCGAGTTCTCATACGAGGGAGGGGATAATTGGCAACAAAAAAGAGAGAGAGAGGGAATCGGATACTAAAAGGTGGGGAGAAAGACAGCAAAAATAATACATTTTTAAAAAGACCCTGACGCGCACACAGCATTGTGACCCTCGGCTGGACGTGACGAACACAGACGCCTCCTAACACACCGTCGTTACGCCGCGAGCGTTGTTACCTGCTACACGCTCTCACGGCTGTGCCTGCGGTCTCGCCTGTGCCCCTCAGATAAGCAGGTGTACATGACGGTGGCCGTGGACCTGGTGGTGACGGAGGTGGTGGAGCCGGTGCGCTTCCTGCTGGAGACGCTGGTGCGGGTGTACCCGGCCAACGAGAGGTTCTGGTACTTCAGCCGCAAGGCCTTCACCGAGACCTTCTACCTCAAGCTCAAGCAGGTACTGCCCAGTCGCCGGCCGGCCGCATGTTTACTTACATTTTGTTTCTGATTTTATCCCATTTTCTCCCAATTTAGTAGCCAATTTCACCCTCTGTTTTTCATGTCAATCCCCCCCTCGTATTGTGAGTTCTCTGCCGTAGCCCTGAGACCGGCAGTGACAAAGGCAAAGTATCGTCTCCTCCGATCCGGCACTCGCCAAGCTGTTGACTGTAACTCCGGTACACACAGAGCCACTCCTATACGCAGCGAGCTCATATTGGCTTCCCTCCCCCCTCCCTGGGGCGGACAGCCAATCGCCGCCCCCCTAGTGGCACTCCCGGCCAGAGCCGACTCTGGCGCGGCCGGTGGAATGGAACCCCGGTCGCAGTGGCCAGCGCCGAGCGTCGTAACCGCTAGACCACCCGGGAGGTCAGCCGCCCCCATATTTATTTGGCCGCACCGTAGCGTGAGCCACACCCAAAACCACTCACACCAAACCTCCAGTGAGTCTCCAGTCCACGATTTACCGTCGTCAGGAGTTTCTGAGCGGGCGTTTCCCCCGCGTAAACAACGAGAGGATGCGAGCGTGTCCCACTTTCAAGACGGGGAGACGAAGCGGAAAAAATAAGAACGAAGCCCTTTTTGAAGAAGTGAAAATATGAACAGGGCTGAACGCTGCGGAGCGGGAAATGAAGGCTTTGTGCTGTTGCGAGCTCATACGAGGGCGATTCTCATTATCGCGCCAAGCTAATTAGCGCTCGTGCCTGAGTGGCCTCTGCCGTTATCTCGTCGCGGAGAGGAAGAATGCCCGCGCTGGAGTTAAGAGCTCATTAAAAGATAATGTTATGGTGTTAGCACAAGATCCGATCCAGCCTTATTATCATTTTATTATTATTTATTTGTGTTTATGCCTCTCGTTAGGTGAGAGGAATTAGCGCGTAATTAATGTCGCACCAAAAGTAGTTACCCCTACAGTGCCGTTCTAGTTCATATTGAATTGAAGCGTTTCCGATATTTGTGTTGTTTTTCGGTGAATCACGGCGAGTGAAGTCAAAGTCGACGGCGTAATGAGTCGACGGGGATCAAACTTTTCAACAAACAGCGGCCTCCGCGGCCGAGCATTGTGGGTAATTCCTCCGCCGTGATTGCGTCCTGCCCCCCCGTGACCCCATCACCAGACGCGCTGCCCGTAAGCGGGTCGTTA
>JAINUG010000116.1:2255000-2265000 GCA_029706075.1 Aldrovandia affinis
CTGTGTCATGATGCCCCCCCGCACACGAGTTCTCCTTTCCAACCGACTCAGAACCCGACGCATACATTTTACATTTTTACATTTTAAGCATTTAGCAGACGCTCATCTCTTATTACAAGATGTGCATTAATACATGGTATGATCAATCATAGTTCGTGCAGGAGATCAGTGCAGTAATACAGCGATAGCCATCATTGCAGGCAGCTGCGTACCATACCTGTAACACTGGGAAGGGAAAGGTTAGTAATGTGGTGATGACAATTGGGTACATGTACAGAATTCAGTCCACGCACAGAACAGCAGAGGTTTTAGTTGTTCTTCTGGCCGATTTGAAAAGGTCTGAACACACAGCTCACTCCTGCCTCCCGTTCCCGTTCACCTTATTTTAATATTCCCACAAATATGTCACTTTCTGGTCTTCCAACATATTGCTGCATTTGCGGCAGTGTAGTGTAATGGTTAGGGGGGAACTAGGCTTGTAACTCAGAGGTTGCTGGTTCGATTCCCAGGTGGGGGCACTGCCGTTGTACCCTTGAGCTAAAGGTACTTAACTCGAATTGCTTCAGTAAAATATCCAGCTGTATAAATGGATTGCATGTAAAGAAATGCAAACTCTAAGTCGCTCTGGATTAAGAGCGTCTGCTAAATGCCTAAAATAAAAAATGTTAAATGATTTGCTTTAAATGCGCTTAGCCTAAATACACTCCGCTTGTTTAAAAATATCAGAGATGCGCAAATGTGTTTTTATTGACCGGAGCCTGTGACTGTTTCACACAGAACGCAGTACTGTCTGCTTCTGGCCAATCAGTGGCTGGGCTCTAATAATAGAAGACTGAGGAATTTTCACCATGCTGAACAGAAACGCGTTACTAATGTTCTGTGAGCAGCTGTGAGATCTAATGCGCTAACTCGCCTCAATAGCGATTGCCCTGAGACAGGGCCACACGCAGAGAGACCAGCCTCATTTAATATTCCCATTACGGGAAACACTTCCTGCCACAATAGATGAGATGGAAAGATCAGAGGAAGAGGAGGGCATTCACAGATGCCTACAGTACTCCTATTGTTTTTGTCATTGCCTGTTGCCATAATAAACGTTGACCTAGCGTTTAGCGTTTATATACGGCTGTCGTCGTGCTCGCAAAGACTTCTCTTGTACGTCTTGTTGTAAGTCGCTCTGGATAAGAGCGTCTGCTAAATGCTTAAAATGTAAAGAGTTTAAAATGTAAATCTACACAAGCAATTTAAGAGCTTGTGGAATATTAGCAAACTTCAATGAGGCTAAAACATTTTGGCATTTAGCAGACGCTCTTATCCAGAGCGACTTACAAAAAAACTACATAAAGTAAAAGTGTGTGAATCCCATTTTGGATTGCTGTGCCGTGCGCAGTGTGAAGGTTGCCCTCACGTGTCAGGACAGAGGTTCGAGCAAAAACAAAACAAACATCATAAAGTTTTCAATAAGCCCTGGTGCGTCCCGGTGCTTTGAGAACAACAATGATGGGAAAATAGGAAAAAAACCAGATCCACCGACCGGATCTCCAACTCCACTGCAATCGTAAAAAAAAACTTTTAGCCCTATTTGACCTTCGTCAGGGATTCACAAAGGTCACATCGAAACGATGAAACCCTGATGATGTTGAAACATCGTTGTTTTGGTGAGATTCTCAGGAGGTCCAGTGTGCCAGATTTTTTTATTATTTACAAAAAAAATAGAAATATTAAATGTAATCCATATTTGGAAATGAAAGAAAATGTATAATTTTTTTTTGGGGGAATTGACATCTTAGATTTAATAGTACATTTGCATCTCATTACATTTAGGTCTTAGTACATTTTGTTTTGATTTATTAACTTTTTAATGATTAAATTCATGTGCCATGTTATTTATGCACATTCATGCAAAAGAGACATTCTGTGGCCACCAGAACAGCACCATGTCTGACCCAACAGTGAGATGACAGAAGTCGAGGGATATTTTTAATCGCACGCAATGCAACACAACCGCACACCGTCTCCCTGTTTACACAGCTTGAGACAAGAGGGGTCACTTACAGTCACCAGAACGGCCCAAACCCTGACCCCGCACCCATATCTACGCACACGACCCCAAACGTGAAACCGCTTCTGAAAACGCCGCGAGTGAGCGGAGTGCCTCGTCCGTGGGTCCTTTTCCTCGAGGCGACGGACAGATGGCAGGACCGCACACGATGTCCGCGATCCCGGCGAAGGATCACGCCGAGGGGTTTTATTAAAGGGCAGGGAGAGGCAGCTGCCCTTTCGGAGTAAAGACGACGGCCGTCGCACGCACACTGCTGCGTAAACACTGCCGGGCCGCGCTGCGTGACACTGTAAATACTGGTGCCAGCGCTGCGTCTCCCCAGGGCTGCGTCTCCCCAGGGCTGCGTCTCCCCAGGGCTGCGTCTCCCCAGGGCTGCGTCTCCCCAGGGCTGCGTCTCCCCAGGGCTGGGTCTCCCCAGGGCTGTCTCCCCAGGGCTGCGTCTCCCTCCCCAGGGCTCGTCTCCCCAGGGCTGGGTCTCCCAGGGCTGCGTCTCCCAGGGGCTCTCCCAGGGCTGCGTCTCCCCAGGGCTGCGTCTCCCCAGGGCTGCGTCTCCCCAGGGCTGGGTCTCCCCAGGGCTGCGTCTCCCCAGGGCTGCGCTCTCCCCAGGGCTGCGTCTCCCCAGGGCTGGGCTCTCCCCAGGGCTCTCTCCCAGGGCTGCGCTCTCCCCAGGGCTGCGTCTCCCCAGGGGGCTGCGTCTGGGCTGGGCTCTCCCCAGGGCTGTCTCCCCAGGGTGGGCTCTCCCCAGGGCTGGGTCTCCCCAGGGCTCCCCAGGGCGCTCTCCCCAGGGCTGGGCTCTCCCCAGGGCTGCGTCTCCCCAGGGCTGCGTCTCCCCAGGGCTGGGCTCTCCCAGGGCTGCGTCTCCCAGGGCTGCATCTCCCAGGGCCCGCCTCCCAGGGCTGCGTCTCCCCAGGGCTCCGTCTCCCCAGGGCTGGGCTCTCCCCAGGGCTGGGCTCTCCCGAGACGGACATGTCTCCGTCAGACGGGTGACAGGAGGGGGTGGGGTGGGGGGCGGTGGTGACCCGCCGAGTCCCGCCCACGTTCCTGGATCCCGTCCCCGTCGTCTGGACGGAGCTCCCTGCCGTTCCCCAGACTCCACGCCCCCTGCGCTGCGCGAGCCGCAATTAGCGCTGTTCTGCTGCTCAAAGAGCAGGGTCTCTGCCTGCAGACGTGCGAAAGCGCCGGTCAGTTCCGCTCGCCGGTCAGTTCCGCTTGCCGGTCAGTTCCGCTCGCACATTTTCACCGTTCGTCTCATTCGAGATGTTCTATAAACTCCCAGTGCACTGCGTGGCATTGAACCACAGCACCTCACTCTCCTGCGGCTCCTATAATCCAGATATGAACCGAGAGAGAGAGAGAGGGGGAGAGAGAGAGAGAGAGAGGGAGAGAGAGAGAGGGGGAGAGAGAGGGGGAGAGAGACAGAGAGAGAGAGATAGAGAGAGAGAGAGGGGGAGAGAGACAGAGAGAGGGAGAGGGAGAGAGAGAGAGGGGGAGGGAGAGGGAGAGAGAGAGAGAGAGAGAGGGAGAGAGCGATGGAAAGAGAGAGAGAGAGAGACAGAGAGACAGAGAGAGGGAGATACAGAGAGCGAGAGAGAGAGAGAGAGAGAGGGAGAGATGGAAAGAGAGAGAGAGAGAGAGATGGAGAGATGGAGAGAGACAGCGAGAGAGAGAGAGCGATGGAGAGAGAGAGAGACAGAGAGAGAGAAAGAGAGATGGAGAGAGAGAGACAGAGAGACAGAGATGGAGATGGAGAGAAAGATCCACCCACACAGGTTGAGTTTGCCTTGTCTCTGGAGATGGAGCGTTTTTCCCAAGGCCTCTCTCTCCTCGCTGCGCTGAAAAGCATTGGTGCTGCAGAGCCACTGAAAGGGATTTCTAAAGGAGCCGGTCTGTTCCAGCGCTAATGAAGCCTCTGAAAGGAGAGTCATTGAAACCTCGCTGGAGGTTGGGTTCATTGTGGTGTGCGTTGAATGCGCTGCTGTGTGTTTAGGGCTTCATGCCGCTCGCATGATCCCACTGTCTCACTTTTCACATTCTGTCACGAATGTGGCGTCCTTCTGTCAGGAACAGACCTGCAGCTCTGAGGAGAGAGCGCCTGGGTTTCTGCATCGTTGTGCTTTTAGATCTTGGGCTTTTGGTGGACTTATCTGTGTATTTTTTGTTCATTTTGATTTGACCATTACAGTGTATCACACATTCAAGAAGGTTCCAGATTTACACACACACACACACACACACACACACACACACACACACCCACGCACGGTGAATTTTTGCCCGCCCATGCGACAACGAAGACACACCATTTTGTCTCCATTCTGAATTCGCCGCCATCCCGTTTGCAGACTGTGAGATATCAGCTCTCAGCGCGCAATTTCTCTATCTATCTATCTATCTATCTATCTCTCTCCCTCTCTCTGTCTGTCTATCTATCTATCTATAATATAATATAATATATGCCATTTTAGCAGACGCTTTTTATCCAAAGAGACTTACATTAGTGAATGTATACATTTTCAGTATATGTGGCCCCAGTGGGGATTGAACCCACGATCTATCTACCAACTGAGCCACAGAGAACCTATCTATCTATCTATCTATCTATCTATCTATCTATCTATCTATCTATCTATCTCTCTATCTATCTATCTATCTATCTATCTATCTATCTCTTTCTTTCTTTCTCCCTCTCTCTCTCTCTCTCCCTCTCTCTTTCTCTCTCTCTCTCCTTCGTTTGTTGGAAACATTTTCCAACAAACTACACCCTCATACTTTAACCCAGACCAGACCCGGGTTAAATATTTATTTGAAATGGTTTCTGGAGGCCAGTAGAATTTGATGTTATCGAAATTAAAATTAATTAAAATTAAAATCATACGAAATAAGAATGTTGTTATGAATATTGGTGCAAATGGATGTTAGAAAATTGTCAGTGATCAGCAGGAATTGTGGAATGGTGTCTTAACGGGTGTTTCAGTATGGTGTCTTAAGGGGTTAAAGCGTTTGAGATGAGTGCTCTGTTCTGCTTCCTCCAGACGCTGTGTTTATGCAGTGTGAGCGCTCCGTGTGAGCTGAGGTGCAAGGTCATGTTTGTGGTGTAGTATGATTTTAAATACATCACACTGAGGTATCTCTCATGTGTTCAACAGGAATTAATGTGACTTTACCTGGCTGGCTTTATCTTTATACATAGCACATAGCTTTGTGTTAAGGTTATATATGTAAACATCTGCATTTTATGTACATTTGACCGTACATGTTAAAGTTGTTGGTCCTTGAGTTAGACAGTTATTTGATTTGTGACGCAGTTCTGTGGCCTGTATCACATGTTTGGATTTTGGGGTCAGGAGAGTTATTCTGTGGGATTCCAGAGTGAGGAGGACTGAGTTTTGGGGACAGGGTTGATCTTGTGCTTTTTAAATGTTCAGATTGCATTGTGCGATGGATTAATTGCATAAGAACTCTTGGATCGTGCCATTTCCGACAGAGTTACGATATAATAGTTCATTGTCTTATGCATTATGTAGTACATGGTACAGTAATATAGCGCATTACTTTTGGTGCTGTCTGTCTGTCTGTGCTGTCGTGACTGACGGCTTCCCTCTGCCCCCCCCTCAGACAGTGACAGCGAGATCTCGAGCGGGACGGGAGACGTGTCCAAGGACTGTCCCGAGAAGATCCTGGAGTCCTGGGGCGGGATCCTGAACAGATGGTGAGACGCCCCGCGGCCCGTCAGAACCGCAGTGCCTGGAGATCTGAGGCCCGCCATCTTAAACAAACGCCACAGGAGCGCCTTCATAATGTGTTCGTGGGCGGCGGATAGCGTAGCGGATAGCGTACCGGATAGCGTAGCGGTCTAACGCACCGTATCTTGGCTGGTCTGATACGAGTGTGCGCTGCCTGTCAGGGACGCGGTTTGAAATCCCCGTTTCTGCCAGACCGGCCCTGGTCATCGGCCCCGATCGGGGGGCGTTTGTCTGTCCGCCCCAGGGGGAGGGGAGGGGAGGAGCTCGGGTCCGTCTCGGAGGAGGCAGATCTACCGGCCCGGAAAAATTGTCTCGTTACCCGGAGGACGGGCGGTGGACTCGTGGGGGAGGGTGAATTGAGATAAATAGAGGGTATAATTGGCAACCAAATTGGGAGAAAAAAACTGGAAAAATTTAAAACGTAATGTGTTCGTGTCAGAGCGTTGTGTAAATAATATTTGCCTGTGTTGGGTACTCCCCATGGGGAGTGGAGCTGGGTCAGTCTGACATCTCAGGCCTGTCAAATCAGCTCAAGGCGAATCAACAGTTCTGCAGATACTTGAGGTTAAAAGATGGGTTGGTTACACGCTGCTGTTTTTACAGTGTGAATAATTCTGTTTGAATGACTGAACAAGCGTGTGCCTGCACTGATGAACATGTGACGGTCTGATTGTACTCGGGAGAAAGTAGAAACTGTCTGTCTACTTGTATATGTGCAGATATAATGTGATGTAATATGTGAAACGGGGATAAACTGCAACAGGCTTTGCAAGAATGTACATCTCACCTGTGATGGTGAATCGAACCCAGAGTCGAACGGAAAGGAGTTTAATCTCTGAACATTGGTTAAAAAAATGTAAAAATGACATTTTAAAAGAAATATATTTAGCTTGCTAGTATTTAAATAAATCGCCATGTCTATCAAATAGCCAGAATAGCTGACCAATCCGTAGTGTGGTGCCATCCCAGGAGCTGTCTTTATGATTCATATTTTTTACATGATTAAATGTATTTTCTAAAGATTTGGCCATTACCCAGAGTGAGCTGTATGTCTGTTGAGCGGCCTGTCAGGGTTTATATTGTATATTTACACAGGGGTGTGATTTCTCCTGGTTAATCAGGAAATACTGATTTTCTGACGCTGAATGTCTCTCTGGCCTATTTGACTTTATTTGCTGAACATTCTCTCCTGCTATCAGCTGTTAAAGAGCGCAACATATGTTAATGTGTACATGCTTACGCCATTTAGCAGATGCTTTTATCCAAAGCGACTTACAGTAGTGAATGTACACATTTGTCAGTATATGTGGTCCCAATAGGAATTGAACCCACAACCTAAGCGCTGCCAATGCCACGCTCTACCTACTGAGCCACACAGAACCATGCTCTACCTACTGAGCCACACAGAACCATGATCTACCTACTGAGCCACACAGAACCACGCTCTACCTACTGAGCCACACAGAACCATGATCTACCTACTGAGCCACACAGAACCACGCTCTACCTACTGAGCCACACAGAACCACGCTCTACCTACTGAGCCACACAGAACCACACTCTACCTACTGAGCCACACAGAACCACACTCTACCTACTGAGCCACACAGAACCACACTCTACCTACTGAGACACACAGAACCACACTCTACCTACTGAGACACACAGAACCACGCTCTACCTACAGAACCACGTGTGTGTGCTTATGACATACACACGTCCACAAGATATCTATGGTCTGAAAATATACATTTCCTGATTAACCAGGGAAAGAAAATCACATCCCTGATTCCAGAGTAAAAATAAATGATGAGAATGCTAAGTACCCGCGACGCTAACGCTGCCCCCGTGTGGCCCCCCAGGCATGGGAACCTGGCCGTGCGGCCCAAGGGCCTGACTGCGCTGGTGAGGCCCGGGGTCCCTGAGGCGCTCCGAGCCGAGGTCTGGCAGCTCCTCTCCGGCTGCCACAACGACCAGGGCCTGCTGGAGCGATACCGCATCCTCATCACCAAGGTAGGGGAGAGGGAGTGTGCTGAACCTCAGGTGTGTGTGGGAGGGAGTGCTGAAGCTCAGGTGTAGGGGAGAGAGAGTGTGAACCTCAGGTGTGTGTGGGAGAGAGGGAGCACGCTGATCCTCAGGTGTGTGGGGGAGGGAGCGTGTGAACCTCGCTAATGCCAAGCGCCCGTCGCTGGCGTCAGACTGGAGGTGTGGGGAGAGGGACGGACGGATGGACGGACGGATATGTTCAGGGACGGACGATCTACTCAAATGCTGATTTTCTTTTCTTTTTTGACATTTGTTTTTTCATCTATTGTTTCTGATATTCTCTGATGGAATGGAACCCCGGTCCCAGTGGCCAGCGTCGAACGCTGTAACCGCTAGACCACCCGGGAGACCAAGAGCTGCTGTTCTCACAGGATTTCAGGACTCGACTCCTGGACATATTTTGCCCATTTTCACACGGCTGTTCAAGTCACTGATTGGCCACGTTATCTAAAGTGCTCAGGGGAGATATGCAGAGCATCTGTCTCTGATTGGGTGACCAAGGCACTGCGGTCCTGGAGGGCTGTTGTGATTGGCTGGCTTGGCCAGGGTTGCTGCACTTGAGTTCCGTCACTCATATTTATCTGCAATCTTCCCTGTGTTGTTCTGCTCCTGTATTGTTCTGACATACTCGCACACAGACCTTGTGCTGATCGCCTTTTACTGGCTTCGCTAGGCTGACTGTGCTGCAGGGAATCCAAACAGCGTCCAGGTCTTTCACAAAAGGCTTTCCATGACCATTTAAAATTGGGTTGTTGTTTTTTAAGCTCCTTACATGTTGTGGTTAGTACTTACGGTTCATACCTACATGTGTATTGAAGATGTTTCTCTTGTCTGTAGAAAGAAAGTGCGTTTGTGTGTGATTTCTGCGCGTTCGTGATTTCTGCGCGTTCGTGCTTTCGCCTTGCCGGTTCTGACGTGCGCTGACTACGTCTCTTCCTGTGTGTGTCTCCTGAAGCTCCGCCCAGCGTCCGCTCCTGTTAGCGTTGTGCTGGGATGGACTGGGGCGTCCCACGCGCTGGCCTGGCCATCGTGAACATGTGTCCACAGTAGAGGCAGTGTGGTGAGACCTCGGCATAAAAACCTGGATCAGTGGTGCTGCTCTCTCAGGGGTCTTGTGACAGCAGAGAGAGTGGGAGAGAGCGTTAGTGAGGGGCAGAGGAAGGGGCAGAGATTGGGAGTGGTACTGAGTGCTGTTGAGAGTTAGAGAGTGGTCATGAGTGGTAGACAGTAATAATGGTAACCAGTGGTAGAGAGGTAGAGGGTGTAAATGAGCTATTGGGAGTGGTAGAGATAGAGAGTGGTATAGAGTAATAACAAGTGGTACAGAATGATATGTAGTGGTAGTAAGTGGCATAGTGTGGTATAGCGTGGTTATGAGTGGTAGTCAGTGGTAGAGAGTGGTTATGAATGATATGGAGTGGTAGTAAGTGTTAGTGTGGTAGAGCCTGGTACACACTTTGTTGTACGTCGCTCTGGATAAGAGCGTCTGCCAAATGCCTGTAATGTAATGTAATGGTACAGAATGGTATGGAGTGCCAGTAAATGGTATAGAGTGCTCTTAAAGAGAGAGTATTAGAGAGTGGTGTACAGTGGGTGGTGTAGCCTGACAGAGCGTGTTATGAAGGGTGTGCAGTAGTAGTAAGTGGAAGAGAGCGGTGTTGAGTGCTGGAGAGTGGCAGCCCATGGTGCGGGGCTGTAGAGGAAGCTGGGAAAGCTGAGCAGTGCCAGTGCTGACAGGCCTCTTCTCTGAGACTGGCAGTGGCACAGCCTCTCCTGGGCATGTGTGCTGATAGAATCAGGTTACTGATACAAACTGCTGTGTCTGTGGAAGACACACTGGGGCCACAGGGGTACGAAGTGTTGAAAGTTTCACATCAGAGGAGGTTTCCCGCTTGACATGCTTCCCATCTGAGGCTACGGAAAACATCGTGAAAACTTTATTCATCGTTTTGTGATATTTGTTAATTTCCTTCAAATGACAGATGTTACTATTGTTGTGGTAATTGTCATAAATTGTGTGCTGTTGTAGAGCTATCAATGAAACACTTTGCACGGTTAGAATATTGTATAATTTTGTTATCACGATGTCTGTGCCATTATACGCAATAGTGACAGCTTTACGCAAGACGAGTTAACGAGGTTAACAAGA
>JAINUG010000116.1:2267500-2290000 GCA_029706075.1 Aldrovandia affinis
GCTGGGTGGAGAGAGACCCCTCCTCCCAGGCCAGCTGCAGAGCAGGGATTGGCTGGGTGGAGAGAGAGACCCCTCCTCCCAGGCCAGCTGCAGAGCTGGGATTGGCTGAGGGGAGAGAGACCCCGCCTCCCTCACAACAGGCTCCTGTTCCAGAGCTCACAGCCAGAGTCCACAGATCTTAATGTGGCTGTCGTTTCAGAGAGCTGTGGTCCCCGGACCCTGCTGCCTCCAGCACTGTTCACACTCCTGCTGCTTTTCCCCTCTTAAAACAATCCACACAAATGAAAGGCCCCAAAAAAGTGTATTTTCTTCCCTCCGTCTGTAAAGGACAGGACAAGAGGCTTTCAGATTCTATTCCTGAAGCGCTGAGGTAAAAAGATTACCTGAACACGGTGTTCATTTTTCTTCTTCGCCCCTGATAGTGAAATAGTTTTGTTCGGTGTGGTGCCAATGTTTTTATAAATCGGTGTTTTTACCTCCTTTAAAATCTGTGTGCGCGTGCGTTCAGCTTGACACTAACGCAGAAACGGCACACTGTTTTCACACAGACACAGGCTGAACCAAACTGCTCTGGGCACGTGTGGAGAGCACAGGTCACAATAACACTCTGGCCTCAGACGCAGGAGCTCGGTGTGAAAGTCTGTTTGGTGTTTCACTATTTTAGTCCTCTGGGTATCACTGTGCCGGTTAGGTACGCACATTGTCTGTACGCCGTGAAACACTGTCCAAAAGCTGTCCCATTACTGTACCGCAGTTAAAATCAGGCTTGTCCATATTCTACCAAGATCATTATAGTTTATAAGTGTGTCAATATTGATACATTCAGGGAATCAACACACACCACCCCACACCCCACACACACACACACACACACACACACACACACACCCACACCCACACACACACACACACACACACACACACACACACACACACACACACACACACACACACCCCACACACACACACCCCCCACACACACTCACCCCACACACACACACACACACACTCACACACACACACACACACACACACACACACACACACCCACACACACACCCATACACACACACACACACACACACACACACCCACTGGCGTATGGCTACAGAGGCCTCAATATTACTGAGGGCTTGGCCCTTATTTCACCAGTCATGACAGAGTGGTGCACTTGCTGTCTGGTTGTCCAGCACGCGATGGGACCGAGGTGGCAGATATCGGGGGTTATTGTCCTATTTTCCTCTTTGCGATGAAGTATTAACCAAGCCTTGTGGCTGGGAATGTCTCTCACCTGCTCCTGATGGGTGAAGGATGTTCACCCATGGGCCGAAATCTGTCTGTCTTATTGTGGGAATTCATGTCATTAAGTGTTAACAAAGTCAGAGTTTTTGTTTGTTGTTGTTTTTTTACCCTGAAACAGAAGTAGTGTAAGGAGACGGAGAGGTTTGGCAGAATGTAAAATTGAGTGTGAAATAAGAGTGGCAGCGAAGCGTTGTCTCATGTCCCAGAAACGCCCCCGATACTCTAATTTGCTCGTGTTTGTTGCGCTTTGTCAGCTGTGGGTGAGGGAGGGCCTGGCAACCGTAACCAAGGGACAGACAGAGCTGGACTTGGTTATCTGAGAGGGAGAGGGAGAGGGAGAGAGGGAGGGAGAGAGAGGGAGAGAGGGAGAGAGGGAGGGAGGGAGGGAGGGAGGGAGACAGAGACAGAGACAGAGACAGAGACCGAGACAATTTTGTATGTATTATATGTATTTTAATGCTTTAGCAAGTTCACTTGTCATGCAAATAAAGCCAATTTGAATTTGAGAGAGAGACAGAAGAGGGGGAGGGGACAGTCTAGAGAACAGAGGTAGAGGGGGAAAGCTAGATGGGGTTTAGAATTTATTTTTAATAGGAAATATCTCCTGTTTCAGCTTTGCGGAGGGGAAGGAAAGCAAAGGAGTGCAGGGAGACGTGGGGCTGGGGTAGATATGAGAGAGAGAGAGAGAGAGAGAGAGAGGAGAGAGAGAGAGATGTGGTGAAGCTGAGAGAGAGAGAGAGAGAGAGGACCTCAGGTGCGGACAGAACGAGGGAGCGAGGCAGAGGCAGAGAGAGAGAGGGAGAGAGAGGAGAGAGAGAGAGAAGAGGGAGCGAGGAAGAGGACAGAGAGAGAGAGAGAGAGAGAGAGAGAGAGAGCGCGAGAGAGAGAGGGAGAGAGAGACAGAGAGAGCGAGAGAGAGAGAGGGAGAGAGAGTGAGAGAGAGGAAAAAGGGAACTGTAAGCCAGTCAGCGCATCTCCTTCCCACTGCAGCAGTGGTGAGGGACAGCTCTCAGCCTCTCTGGAAAAGAGCATTGTGTTTATTTTACCCAGCGCATGGGCAACTCTTTTCTGTCATACCTCCCACTTCTCCTCTCTCTCTCTCTCTCTCTCTCTCCCTCTCTCTCTCTCTCTCAAGCTTTTTTTTGGTGCGTTTATGTTTTTTTTGGAGCACATGTATTAATTATTTTATTTCATCTCCGAATGCGAAACGCTCACGAGCCGAGCGCAGCGTGGTGTGAGAGAGCGCCTCTCTAAAGGAGCGCGCAGGAGAAGAGACACGGACCGGACCCAGCGGACCGGATTCTCCCTCCGCAGCGCCGGAGTTCCTCATCCCCTCGCTCCGCCCGGGGTTTCGTTTCCACAGAGGAGAGATACAGTACTGACCGAGTGAAAGGGAAAAGGCTCAAAGGGGGGAGACAGCCCGGGCCTCTCTCCACAAAAGCTGCCTCTGAATGGAGCCGGGCATGTATAAGTAATAACAACAATAGTGAAGGCACGAGCGACGCGCTGGAGATATATACGTGGACATGCATGTTTTTCACCCTTGGCTGTTGGGAAAACATCATTGCCGAGACGGAACATAAACAAGTTTATGTGATAAACAAGCTGAGCGGCGCGCGCACACACACACACGCAGCCGAGCTGAGCGGCGCACGGACACACACACACACACACACACACGCGCAGCCGGCATTCCTCTTTCCCTGGGATTTCTCCGAAGACACACGACGACACAGGGGCTTCCGTGCGGTTCTCTCCTCCCGAGTTCTCCTCTTGACCGCGTGAAGAAAGGGCCGGCGGAGAAGAGGAATGCAGAACATTTTGTTTTATGTTTTTTTCCCCACAAAGCATGTTTGTTCTCCTGCCGGAGGAAAGTTCACACAGAGCAACGGGAGACGCAGCCCAGAGGCTGGAACCTTCTCCGCGGCTCACGCCGTAGCAGAGCTGCAAACGCCGCCGAGTGTCGCGCGGTCTCTCGCTCTGACCGGCTGAAGAGCACGAACGTGACCCCCCCTCCTGAGCGTGTCTGTGGAAGGGGAGCTGTGACACCAGCTCCGGCAGAGTGCTCGCTGTTTATCTAGAGCGTGTCTGTGTTTTGATTGGGACAATGAAGGGCATGCAGGGGGTCCAGACAGCGACAGGGCAGACTTGCTTTTTGAAAGAGGATTAAAAACGAGTGAGCGCGTCTCACACAGGTCGTGGGGGCTCGCCGGGAGTTTCGGGAGAAGTCCGTTAGCGGCGTGAGAACCCACAGACAAACCATCGCCTCGGATGCCAGTAAGAAACGCTCAAAGCTTTGGATTTCGTCTCGACTATAAACATGTAAAAGTGTTCTTAGGATTGTGTGGTAGCACAAAAATGCGTTGAGATAACAGCGTACATCAAGAACCGTCTTCTTGTTTAAATCATTTATTTTCTCTTTCTTTCCACACAAAAAACTAAAGATATCTCGCAGGCTTCCTGCCTTGTTCAATCTTCTCCAGTAGGGTCTGCAGGAAAGTTGTCTCTTTGGATCTTGTGGGTTTTTTTCACGTTTGTGTGACCCTGGCCCGCTCCCCTCTGGGGGCGCTCCGAGCCCCCTGGCCCGCCCGCCGCTCAGCTGCCCAGAGTCGCGAGGATGTGGCCGCACAGCGCCGGGGAGCGTCGGGGGAAGGCCCTGCCGGCCTCTCGTCCACAGATATTAATTTCACGTTTGTGATGGTTTTGTTAGCGGCTGAAACATCGTGTCTACGGGGATGATGTCTCTTCCTGGCGATCGCTGCTCTACTTTGCTCATCCAGGCATGAGTGGCCGGAGGGGACTCGCAGTGGCTATTTTTTACGATGGTTATTCCGTTTTTTTCTTGATGGTTCTTCTACCGAGACCCAGTTATGTGAGAGAAAAATAACGGTCAAAGATAACGAGAATTTTCCGAAGGGGGAGAGAGAGAGAGAGAGAGAGAGAGAGAGAGAGAGAGAGAGAGAGAGAGAGAGAGAGAGAGAGAGAGAGAGGGAGAGAGAGAGAGAGAGAGAGAGAGAGAGAGAGAGAGAGAGAGAGAGAGAGAGGGAGAGAGAGAGAGAGAGAGGCGGGGGGAGAGAGAGAGAGAGAGAGAGAGAGAGGAGGAGGGGGGGGGTGGGCTGTCAAAGACGCGAGGTTTTCCGTCACCAGCCGTCGACGTCGTACACTAAAGCCGGACCCGACCGCCCTAAACCGGAACTGGAACAATGAACCAGTCGGGACTGAGCGACCTGGTGCCCACTCTCGCTCCGGCTGTGAACGGCAGCCTGGGCAGCCCGGCCAGCCGCTCGCTGAACCACTCCTGCCCTCTGGGCTGGAGACACAACGACGGGGCGGAGGCCTGCGTGCTGGAGACCGCGGTCATCGTGCTCCTGACCGCGCTCATCATCGTGGGGAACCTGACCGTGATCTTCGTGTTCCACTGCGCCCCTCTGCTGCACCACTACACCACCAGCTACTTCATCCAGACCATGGCCTACGCCGACCTGCTGGTGGGCCTGAGCTGCCTGGTGCCCACGCTGTCCCTGCTGCACTACCCCGCGGGCGTGCAGGAGCCGCTCACCTGCCAGGTGTTCAGCTACGTGATCTCGGTGCTCAAGAGCGTCTCCATGGCGTGCCTGGCCTGCATCAGCGTCGACCGCTACCTGGCCATCACGCGGCCACTCTCCTACAACCAGCTGGTGACGCCGTGTCGTCTGCGCGGCTGCATCGTGCTCATCTGGCTCTACTCCTGCCTCGTCTTCCTGCCCTCCTTCTTCGGCTGGGGCAAGCCGGGCTACCACGGCGACATCTTCGAGTGGTGCGCCCGCTCCTGGCCCACCTCGGCGCTGTTCACCGGCTTCGTGGTGTGCCTCCTCTACGCGCCCGCCGCCCTCGTCGTCTGCTTCACCTACTTCCACATCTTCCGCATCTGCCAGCAGCACAACCGCGAGATCAGCGAGCGTCGCGCACGGTTCCCCAGCCAGGAGATGGAGGCGGGCGGGGAGGGCGGCGGGCACCACCACGCCGGACACAGCCCCGACCGGCGCTACGCCATGGTGCTCTTCCGCATCACCAGCGTCTTCTACCTGCTCTGGCTGCCCTACATCATCTACTTCCTGCTGGAGAGCTCGCACGTGCTGGAGAGCCCCGCCCTCTCCTTCGTCACCACCTGGCTGGCCATCAGCAACAGCTTCTGCAACTGCGTCATCTACAGCCTGTCCAACAGCGTGTTCCGCCTGGGCATGCGCAGGCTGTCGCAGACGCTCTGCTCCTCCTGCTCCTTCGGCGTCTGCGCAGCCGCGGACAAGGACTTCGGAGAGCCCAAACCACGGAAGAGGGCCAACTCGTGCTCCATTTGAGGATTCGCCCCGGAGAGGAGAGAGAGAGGAGAGAGAGGAGAGAGGAGAGAGGAGAGAGGAGAATGGGGGAAAACCTCCCTCAGTAAGGAGGAGGGGGGGTCCTGAAAGGAAGGAGGCGATGAGAAAGATTTGTGTGGAAAAAAGATGCTGCTGCTGTATGTGGTTGGGGGGGGATTTTACCCCCCACCCCGTTGCGGAGGTTTTGGGGATTTGCGGAGGAATCGCGAGCAGGAGCCTCTAAGCTCTGTGCTTTTAGCCCGAGGGCGCTGTCGGAGTTATAGAGCATTACTGGAGAGGACCTCTGACATCCGGGCGCATTACAGGACGAAAAACCGCGGAGGGAGGAAGTCAGAAGGCCTCAAAGCAGGCAGGTCCCTTAAAGACTTGACAGGTTAAACACACAGACTTAACTAAATTGCACAACTCTTTAAGTTGCGTAGTGACACAGCTCTAGCCCTGTCGGACTGGCAGAACGTGGTTTTTCCCTGGCTGGTGAAAAGTACATTATTAAACAATCGTCAGAATGTTTCGTCGATTTGTTGTTATTCAGCAGACGGAACGTTTCGATATTTGCGTAAGCACAGACTACGAACCCGCGTGAAGCAGAGCCAAATGGAGATTTAAGGATTCCCTGGATAACAGTAATGCCTCCGAGGAGAGTAGGCTCAGACTGTCTGTGTCCACGCTCCTGTTTGTGGCATAATAGCGACACACACACACACACACACACATAGCGCTGTAGGCAAATATAAATCCGCAGAATCGGTGAATTAAATATGCACTCACTCAGACTAAAATACCATCGTTTGCGTAGGTGAAGCTGGGCGATAAAAGGCTCTGAATCTCAGCTTTTGATTGGTTGGGCCGTATCCGTCACCACCATCACCGATCGCTGATGAGTACAGCAGCTCAGCGCAAGCTCCGCTCTTGTGAACAGGCTCACTCCGCTCTTGTGAACAAGCTCACTCCGCTCTTGTGAACAAGCTCACTCCGACTTCACGAGAAGACGGGAGACGTCTCCCATTCTGCAGTCACGGGCAAACGCCCGCCTGTTACAAAAGACAGCAGCTATCAACCTTTTATGTAAATACTGAGAGAAAAAACCAACTCAAATCCCAAACAGCTCGTGACATTCCAGTGTTTGTACAACTGGCTCGTGAGCTGAAGCTTCAGAGGCTCCCAGGGCCTTGGGTTGGCTCTGATCGGAGGGAGCGGGTCAGTTTTAATATTCCCGTTTCTCTGATGGCACGTTCCCATCAGAGGGGCACAAGTGGAGAATTTGAGAGGCCTCAGAAGCTTCGGGACTCGATCGACGGTCTCTTAGTGTTTTGATGCGAGCAGTGTCCAGCCCCCAGCCCCCAGCCCCCCAGCGGAGGTTGTCATGGTGGTAGAATATGGCGGCGTGAGATTGAACGCTGGGATGAATTCTTCCGCTCGGATTCTTCACTTGGCTGCTCCCGGGCGCACTCTCCCAGAGACCTTGTCCAGCAGCCTGTCACACCAGGATCGACTTCAATCAGCTCGGTGCGACTCCCAGAGCTGGCCAGAGCTCACACCAGAGACTATCCCCTTCTGTGTGTGAGACTGTGTGTGTGTGTGTGTGTGTGAGAGACTGAGAGTGTGTGTGTGTGTGTGTGTGTGTGTGTGTGTGTGTGTGTGTGTGTGGGAGAGAGGCTGAAGGGTGGGTAAATGCAATCACTGTAAAGATGACCATTGATCTTGTGCTACGCTTCAGTGTCTCTCGGTCGAAGTGGACGGAGCAGCTCTGAGCACAGAAGTCGTTCCGCGCCTGCTCCAGTCTCCAAGTGAAAAAAAGTGATGCAGAAAAAACGCACAATTTCAGTGATGCCTGGAGTTCCTGAGACGTTTCCCTTTCTCCCTCTGTGGTGTTCCTCCTCTGGCGTCTGTCGTAGGGCTGTATGCCTGTGCTGTGTCTGTGAACATGGGTTATGAGCTGAAATATACGTGACACAGCGAACTGACCCCTCCGTGTTAGCGCCTGTGCTAGCGCCTGTGCAGCGGGACTCTGCCCTCCGCCTCGGTAACCTGCACAGGTTCCCCTTCATGAGGTTTCGCTCTGTGTTCAGATCTCCCTTGCGTTACAGAGTCATTGTGTCTGTGCCTAATATTTTTTACATTAACATGGAAGAGATGGTAATTCAAGATTTGGCATATTTCTCCTTTTTCTAATTATTTTTAGGGGGGAAGGGGGTGAAATGCATTGTGTAATTTAGAGATTGTGAACGCGAGCTTTAGCGAAATCCAAATCTTCATTCCACTCCATTTTCTTTGTTCTCTGTCGTTTGTACGTTGATTTGTTCATTGCGTTGTTCATTTTTTAATTTATTCATTTTTATTTTATTTTTTCAAAGTGAAGCCAAATGAAATCTAAACCTGTATAATTTGCTGATCGGGTATTGTGAACGTCTCGTTGATGGCAGGGTACTGCAGTATGTGGATGGAGCACAAAACAAAAGAGCAAGGGTTCTTCTGTAAAGAAACCAAACGACAACAGCCTCCCCCTCGTGGGTATCAGGTTTGCACCCTGCGATGAGAGACGGTGTCCCAGTCCCTTAGCCTCCCCGTAACCCTGCCTCCAGCCTGGCTCTCCTGCCCACCGCCAGGGCCTGGCTCTCCTGCGCAGCTCAGGCACATTCTGAAATCATGGACTGCAAAACTGTAAACTTTTCTGGTCTTAAGTCTCCCTGATGAAACCCATGAAGTGAGCTAAAGATGACAGTGCTGTGAAGTGCTGTGAGAGGTATTATATTTAATAATATTTTGAAATGGTCTGGTTAAAGATCTTTGGTTAAAGATTTGTTCTTGGGGGAACAACCTTCCTCTGAATATCAACAGCCTCATCCTTACTCAGAACCTGAAGCCTTTTCTTAACGATTAGCAGCCATTTGGGTCACATGACCTGAAAATATGAAACGGTAAATGGCAGAAAATGTGTGAGACTTTTAAGTCTCCCTCAGGATCGGTGAAGGCCACCATTTAATATGACAAAAACATTTAAACTCGTAGTTTTCCTTTTCCTGGTCTTTTCGGTAATCAGTGTTGTGATCCTGCAGCACTCGGGATCAAATGGATTCCCTCTCCGACTTAGAGAACAGGATCTCTGTGGAGATTCATTACTTCAGTATCTGCAGAAAGATTCACTTGGTTTCTGGCGTAGATGTTGCTTCTGAGTCTCACACGGGTCGATTGAGCGTTCCTATATTTATTCGTTCATTAGTTTTGTTTGCCAGCGCATTAAACGTGTAAATCATTGCAGTTCATTTTGTCACGTTCATTTTCATTTCTTTTTTGTTCCCCCCATCACTCAGCGTTAGCTTGTGGATTATTATAACCAAATGGGTTTCTCATTTCTGAAATGTGGGAATGCAAAGTTTGGGAAAGTGGCAAAAGGGTCTCGTCAGACCCCCGAGTGTTTCCGCTAAGGGTGTTGCATTTACTGTTTTTTCCTCTACAGGTTTTGTTTATTCCATTCCTGGTATTGTATATAGTCTTATTTATTTATTTATTTGGTTCTGTACAAAGTGATACCCCGCTCGTGCAGTTGGAGTGTCTGTGTGTCCCTGTTCTGATTCCTGCTGTACAGCGTGCGTGCGTGTTGCAACAGAAAAGAAGTTGAACAATCTCTATAAACGATGGCACATGCGTGTGTGTAATAAACTAGATCGCTACTGTGACCACATAGTATGGCGTTTTTGATTAGGAGACTAATATAATAAATGATACAGTATATATTTTTTTATGTTGAAGATTTTGTCAAACGCTATGGTTTTGCTGTTGCTGCCAATCATGTAAAAATAAAAACGGGAAGAACAAATATTTTTGCTTTTCATTTCCTCTGTGAATCTTTTTTTGTTTTGTTTGACTTTTGCAAGCTCTTTTGTTTTCCCTTTAAACCCTTTGGATGGAGAGAAACAGCCGTGTTGTATGAGCTCTGTACACTCGACTGAGCTGGAGAAAGCAGAGCTTGAAAAGCGAAATGCGTTTGTGCTGCGGTCAGATTGGCACGAGAGTAAGCGCGCTGTAAGTGCCGGATAAATAATGGATACCGCTTGTAACCATAATCTCAAGCAGGTCAGGCCTGAGAGCTTATCTGCACAGCTGTGTGTGTGTGTGTGTGTGTGTGTGTGTGTGTGTGTGTGTGTGTGTGTGTGTGAGTGTGTGTGTGTGTGTGTGTGTGTGTGTGTGTGAGTGTAACGCTGTTCTGTAGGGTGTAGGATGTGAGCGCCAGGGTGCTCTGTGTGGTAAAGCTGTCGGTCTGTCTGACGGTCTGACGGTCTGTGTGTCTGTCGGTCTGTGCACACGCAGCCGGGCTCAGCCTCTTCATCTGTGTTTAAAAGGTTACAGCTGTGCTCTGAAGGAAAATGACCTTTTTCAAATCCAATAGTTGCATCAAATGTATGCGTCCAGTCAAATGTGTGCGTCCGGTCCTGCAAGTACACACATACACACACACACACACACACACACACACACACACACTCTCACACACACACACACTCACTCACACACACACACACACACACACACGCACACTCTCTCACGCACACACACACACACACACACACACACACACACACACTCTCTCACACACACACACACACACACACACCAGTCCTGCAGGTGCTGCTGCCTGTTTGTTTTGCCGTCTGCCGGTCAGGCCAGTTTTCCTCTCCTAAATAAAAGATGAACATCGAGGGCTAGTGTTGCAGTGTGGGTCACATGTTCAGCAGACTGTCTGCTTTCCCCCTCCAGAGTGGATACCATCGTGTGCGCCCAGGTGTGACCGGGGAAATGTGCCATTTTGTGTCTGTGTCTCTGTGTCTCTGTGTGTCTCTGTGTCTCTGTGTGTGACTCTGTGTGTCGCTGTGTGTCTCTGTGTGACTCTGTGTATTGGAGGGACACTAAGTTCCTCTGCCATTTTATTTCCCATTGAGAAGGAGAGAATGGCCAGGCTAATGGCAGGTAATGGGGAGCGCAGTGTGGAGTGGGGAGAATGGGGCGCTGCAGGGACTCTGCCCTTTCCCCACACTGGAGGGGATGCCCTGTCACACACACACACACACACACACACACACACACACCTGTTTAGTCATTAATGTAACGGTGCTGCTGGCCAATCTCATTTCACCCAGTGAAAGGAAGCAAGGGGTCTCTCTCTCTCCCTCCCTCCCTCCCTTTCTCTCTCTCTCCCTCCCTCCTCCCTTTCTCTCTCTCTCCCCCTCCCTCCCTTCTCTCTCTCTCTCCCTCCCTTTCTCTCTCTCTTCCTCCCTCCCTCCCTCCCTCTCTCTCTCTCTCTCTCTCTCTCCCTCTCTCTCTCTCTCTCTCCCTCCCTCCCTCCCTCTCTCTCTCTCTCTCTCCCTCCCTCTCTCTCTCTCTCTCTCTCTCTCTCTCTCTCTCTCTCTCTCTCTCTCTCTCCCTCCCTCTCTCTCTCTCTCTCTCTCTCTCTCCCTCTCTCTCCCCCTCTCTCTCTCTCTCTCTCTCTCCCTCCCTCCCACCCTCCCTCTCTCTCTCCCTCCCTCCCTCTCTGCAGATGTATCCTTGTCTGTATCCAGACACCACTGGGGCGGAGACAAATCCCCAACCTCGCCCTCTGTTCCCGAGGCAGTTGATAATTAATTAACATTAAACTATTAATTAAATGACAGTAGCGAAGTGAAGCAGGAATGGAAAAGGCTGTGACTGAAGTCATGCGTCACAACATGCTCTGGAGTCTGCTCTGGGACCTCAGGCTGGGTGATGGGGGGGTCACGTGATTGGATCTCACAGGGTGATGGGGGTCACATGATTGGATCTCACAGGGTGAAGGGGTCTAACGCACCGTATCTTGGCTGGTCCGATACGAGTGTGCGCTGCCTGTCAGGGACGCGGTTCGAAACCCGTCTCTACCAGACCCCTCTCTCTCTCTCTCTCTCTCTCTCTCTCTCTCTCTCTCTCTCTCTCTGTCTCTGTCTCTGTCTCTGTCTCTGTCTCTGTCTCTGTCTCTGTCTCTGTCTCTGTCTCTACCTTTTCCATGGCTTGCCTGTATAGGTGTTAGGTCTTAGTGGGGGTGGGGGGGGGGGGGCACAGTTGATTTCCTGATAAGGGATTTCTCTCGCCCCAATTCACTTTTCACCAGAAGAAACTGCATTGATTTTCCTGGAAGTTCATGTTGGACGGCTCAGCCCGACGCTGCTGCTGCTGCTGCTGTTCCCTCTTGTGTGAATGTTTTTGTCACTTCTCGGGTTGAGCGCTCCCCGTATTCCCTTTGTGCATTTTCAAACACAGGACTCTGGCAGAGGCTCCCTCCTGTTTTCACACAATTACGCAACGCAGAAAATGCACACATCTCAGCGCTCTCTGTTGTGTGCGCAACACACAGAGCTGCGCTGTGACTGTTCATCACTTAGCGTTGCCATTTTGTAATTGCACAGTTAAGATAAAACTAGTCTGCCGTTGAGATCAAACGTTTTTTTTGGGGGGGGGAGGTTTGCAAAGCAGACCCAAAATGGACAGGTGTCGTCCTCCTCTTGCACACGTTGCGTCTCCGGGCCTGTGTTCACGCTGGGATGTTGTGTGTGCTGAGAGCAGTGAAGGCCAGATCGCCCGGCTCACTTTTGTGCACGTTTCCGCTCGTCCCCTCCCTCCTCTCTAGTTTGTACAGTTAGACGTTTGTTCTCGCTGCCAGTTTTTCATCCATATTCATGAGCACAAAGACACGGAGCTTACGGTCCGGGCTGGTGAATATTTATGAAAATCCCCTCCATGCTGACGGTATAATGAGCGGCGTTTAATATTAATCTGTGCAGCTGTTGAACTCGTGAATAACTCGAGAAGGACGCTCTCCAGGGCGGCCTGGGCGGGAGCAGCACCTGCCCCTCTCTGAGCAACAGAGCCATCCTCGCCGTGATCTACGATAAAGTATTCACACCCCTCGTCAACGACCGAGTCGCTCCCTGATTGGTTAGCTCTAATGGGGGAGGGCTGCTCGTTAAAGAACATCTATTCATGCGTTTTGCAGGAAGGAAAGCCTGACTGCTGATGTTGGGCCAGGCTCTGCTTTTTAAACAGGCACGCTTTTTAACTTTTCGGATATTTTTTCCCCCATTTTTCTCCCAATTTAATAGTCAATTACACCCTCTCTTTTCATGTCAGTCCCCCTCAGACAGAGTTCGCTGCCGTAGCCCTGAGACCGGCAGTGACAAAGGCAAAGTATCGTCTCCTCCGAGCCGGCACTCGCCAAGCTGTCGACTGTAACTCCAGGACTCCAGAGCCACTCCTATATGCAGCGAGGTCATATCGGCTTCCCTCCCCCCTCCCTGGGGCAGACGGCCAATCGCTGCCCCCTAGTCGCACTCCAGTGGATCCAGTTGAGCTCCCAGTGAGGAGAGCCTTTCCAGAACCTAGACTTCCCTTGTTTTCCAGCACAGTTAACAGATTTATTTACCTGTTTTTCTCCTCTATTTCTCTCGATTCTCCCTCCCCACACAAACTCACCGCCCGTCCTCCAGGTCAAGCTAATTCCCCGAGGCCGGCGATGACCCAACTCGCCCCCCCACTCTCTAGAGACGCCCTTCGCACTTCTCGGCGAGCTCAATACACAGTGTTTTTATTTTTTTTTTTTTTAATACCATGGAGAAGTTTGGACTGGGTGACCTCTTCCCACTCGAGGCCCAGAGTCCGGGTGAGGCTGGATGACTGGCCCGCGGCCGGCTAACGCTGCCTGACGCTAACGCTGCCCCCCACTCTGCCACTAGGCTGGTCTCATGCTCGCTCGCTCCATCTGGCCCTTCTGCGCGTTACATCAGAGACCGCTCGATCAGAACTGCGTCGCTGTGAACATTCTCAACAACGCCGAGGAGGGGGATTCTGTCACCCTGATCACTTATTAATGATTCAGCGGAAATTACCGGAAGATAAATAATTAATTACAACCTTATATATATGCCTTTTAGCAGACGCTTTTATCCAAAGCGACTTACAGTAGTGAGTGCATACATTTTTCTGTGTATGTGGTCCCAGTGGGAATTGAACCCACAACCTAAGCGTTGTCAACGCCGTGCTCTACCTACTGAGCCACACAGAACCACGCTCTACCTACTGAGCCACACAGAACCACGCTCTACCTACTGAGCCACACAGAACCACGCTCTACCTACTGAGCCACACAGAACCATGCTCTACCTACTGAGACACACAGAACCACGCTCTACCTACTGAGCCACACAGAACCACGCTCTACCTACTGAGCCACACAGAACCACACTCTACCTACTGAGCCACACAGAACCACGCTCTACCTACTGAGACACACAGAACCACAACCTTAAAGTCCGATGGTAAACACCAACGTGGGATAAACACCAACGTGGGACACGTTGGTTGGTTGGTTGGTTGGTTGGGACACATTGGTTGGTTGGTTGGTTGGTTGGTTGGTTGGTTGTGGTATTCAGCGCTTGTCCAGCACAGCTGGATGTGTGTCTGTGTTGGTACTGTATACGACATTGTGAGCATAGTGACATGGGGCTTTCCTGGTTTCCGGATCTGGGTTAAAGTAAGCATGCACAGTGTGCAGACGCTCTGGAATGCGTGTAATGCACTGACTGGCTCTCGCTGGCCATACATACCACGCCCAACTGACAGTGACATGGTGGACCTCACAGTCTGTGTACTGGTGTCTACTGTCAGTTTTAGATCTGTTCTTCCCTGTGCTGCACACACACAGCGCTGTATACAAACATCTCTTGTGAAATTAAGTGTTTTTCCCTCTTTTTCCTGCCCAATTGGGAGCGCCCAGCCATATTCCTGGTAGGGTGTCCACACATCTGGCATTATTCCAGACGGTCGGGTTTTCAAGCGCTCTGTCCTCCGTCCGGCACCATCCTCTGCCCGACGCCCATATGTCCTCCTTTTGAAGTCAAGACTAGAAAAACACTAAATTCTTCATTAAATCACGACTTCATACAGTGGTCAAAGGAGCACGGATTCATTTCTAAAAGCAGAAAAGACGATTATCGTGCCTTCTGTACAATGCGTCGGTGTGAGGTGGACGTCAGCAGCCGAGGAAAGGGTGCTATCGAACGACATGCTATTGTGAGTCCACATTTTCAATCTCAGTTGGTCCGTATAGGTTATTGTTTTAAATTGGTCATATAATTACATGTTAAATTGCCGCTGCCTGAAGTGTCCTCCATTCTGGCCTCATCCACACACTAGAACAGTGTCTTAACAGGGTGCAGACCGTGGGGCTCATCCACACACTAGAACAGTGTCTTAACAGGATAAGCCATAAGCAAACCCCATAAAACTATCTTTTAAAATTGCTTATGAAAGTCTTATCTGTCCATTCACATTATTTGAAGAAGGATTATTTGGGAACGGCAGACAATTTTACTCAAATTGCTTTAAAATGGTCTCTGACGGTCGGTAATACTCAGTTCTGTAAAATGGTTCCACTTTTAGCTCTGCCGGGATTGTGATATTATTGACTAATTCTCGCTGTCCTAATCGCCGGGATGATTATGTTTGTGTAATTACTCGCCTGTTTGACCCCTCTCAAATCAGTGTGAGGTCTATATTTAGCGCTTCCCCCTGAATCCCCCAGTGATCCCTGCCCCCTCGGGACTGTGCCCAGCTGCCAGCTCCTGTGCTGTGTGCTGTGCTGCTCTGTACTGGGCCCGGCTCCTGCTCCGGTTCTGGCTCTGGCCCTGGCTCTGGCCCTCGTACAGGCCTCCCCTCCCCTCTGCAGGGAAGAGCCCAGATCCACTCTGGCACTGAGCTATAGATCTCACTCAGACTGATGCAGCATGCCCCCAGTGCCTTCTCTCTCTCTCTCTCTCCCTCTCTCCTCTCTCCCTCTCCCTCTCTCTCTCTCCCCCTCCTTCTCTCTCTCTCTCTCTCTCTCTCTCTCTCTCTTCCTCTCTCTCTCTCTCCTCCTCTCTCTCCTCTCTCTCTCTCTCTCTCTCTCTCTCCTCTCTCTCCTCTCTCTCTCTCTCCCCTCTCTTCCTTTCTCTCTCTCTCTCTCCCCCTCTCCCCCTCTCTCTCTCTCTCTCTCTCTCTCCCCCTCTCTCCCCCTCTCTCTCTCTCTCTCTCTCTCTCTCTCCCCCTCTCTCTCTCCCCTCCTCCCCCTCCTCCTCCCCCTCTCTCTCTCTCTCTCTGTCTCTCTCTCTCTCTCTCTTTCTCCCTCTCTCTCTCTCTCCCTCTCTCTCTCTCTCCTCTCCCCCTCTCCCCTCTCTCTCTCTCCCCTCCCCCTCCTCCCCCTCTCTCTCTCTCTCTCTCTCTCTCCCTGCCACTCCGTTGTTCCTGTTCTCCACACACACCTGAACACGACGTTTCCAAAATGGAGGTGATGCAGTGGAGCTGTCACCTGCCTTCCCCCTCCTGAGGGACCCTCCGTTCGGTGAAACATCGTCAGACACAAAGCTGTTTTACACGCTAATGTGAGAGCTGTGCGTGCATGCCTAAAGTCTGCTCAGTGAGCCATTTACATGCGGCAGAGGGAGGGGCCTCCCGGGTGGTCTAGCGGTTACAACGTTCGACGCTGGCCACTGCGACCGGGTTCGATTCCACGGGCAGTTGGCTGTCCGCCCCAGGGAAGGGGGAGGGAAGCCGGTGTGAGCTCGCTGCGTATCGGAGTGGCCCTGTGTGCATACCGGAGTTACGGTGACGGCTTGGCGGGTTGAGTGGGGACAAGTAATGTACACCTGCACTGTGTGGGCTCCTGTGACAGACTGTGTGCCCATTTCAGCCTGGTTGGACGTGGCGGGGTTTGCACAAGGACTCTGTATAATACATCTGGAGCGACCGCCACACAGGAGCCAATCCAGAGGTTCGCCCCGCTATCAGGAATATCGCGAAATATATGTCCCGTCACGAGCCACGCGCTTGTGTCCCATTCTTCAGATTTCGTGGAACCCGCTGCCCTTGGCAGAACAAACAGACAGAACATCGATCGGCCTTCATCCCGAATTTTATTTCTGTTCTTCATTTGTCTCATAATTGTTTTGATGGCTGAGGCACACCTGCTGCGGTGAGATCCGCACGTGTTCAGGCGAAGGCGAACGGAGAGAGACCGCAGAGAAGAGTCAGGCACTGTCATGCCATTGTCATGGAAACTGGGGAGGACGTTTCCACCTGTGACCATCATCTCGAACTGAATTGGGCTGATTAAGCAGGCTTTAAAAAATAACAAAAAATTAATAGTTTCAAATTTTTTCAGTTTTTCTCCCAGTTTGGTTGCCAATTATACCCTCCGTTTATCCCAATTCACCCTCCCCACGAGTCCGCCGCCCGTCCTCCGGGTAACGAGACAATTCTTCCGGGCCGGTAGATCCTTCCTGCTCCTCGATGAACTCGAGCCGGCTCACCCTCCCCTCCCCCTGGGGCGGACAGCCAAGCGCCGCCCCGATCGGGGCTGATGACCAGGGCCAGTCTGGTAGAGACGGGGGTTTTCAAACGGTGTCCCTGACAGGCAGCGCACACATGACATTACAGGCATTTGGCAGACGCTCTTATCCAGAGCGTACAACAAAGTGTAACCGTAGTCAAGAACAGTTTAGCTGAAAGCCACCCTAGTGGGAAGGACAGTTCCAGGTGCTAGGAGCAACCACATAGTTAAACTAGGACCCTGTAGGTAAAACTGTAGCCACACCACACCGGACCAGCCAAAGTGCAGGAGCTATCCGCCGCCCCTGAGCGGGTATTTCTGAGCCCCCCTCCTCCAGTGAGGAGCGAGTTCTGGGGGGGCGGCAGGTGCCGCTCCGCTCCGCTCCGCTCCGCCCGGGGAGCCCGGCTCTGTTTCCCACAGCAGAAGCGTGACATCCGAGTCTCTCCCCATTGTGTCCTCTGATGAAAAGCACAGAACCAGGGATCATGTGTCTTGGAGAGGCCAGAAATAGACCCGAGATGGTATAACCAACCAATGTAATTAGCTGATGAAAAAAAACGAAAAAACAGGTCCTATTGAAGACGCACAATTGAGAGAGAGGGAGAGAGGGAGAGAGGGAGGGGGAGGGAGAGGGAGAGAGAGAGGGAGAGAGAGGAGAGAGAGGGGAGAGGGAGGGAGAGGGGAGAGAGGGAGAGAGGGAGAGAGGAGAGAGGGAGGGGAGAGGGAGAGGGGGAGAGGGAGAGGGGGAGGGGGAGAGGGGAGGGGAGGGGAGGGGGAGAGGGAGAGGGAGGAGAGAGAGAGAGAGAGAGAGAGAGACAGAGAGAGGGAGAGAGAGAGCGCACTCTTCCTCCCCCACTCCCGCTCTCTCTCCCCCTCCAGGATTTTGCTTCAGGGTTTTGCATCGTTTAATCGGGGGCAACAAGTGGTGGGTTGTGAGAAGGTTGATAAAGGGGTAACAGAGTGTGCGCCAGATGCCGGGGTGTCCAGTGACTGCGTGTGTCGCTGCTGCTCAGAAGGTTCTGTGGGCACACCCAGGGAAGAGCGCCGTGGCGGGATCGTATGGCGACGCACGGACACACAGAGATGGCGGGACGAAGACGGAGTCCTGATATTAATGATGAGACAGCAGGCCCTCGCTGCGGGGGCCGAGTGGAGCTCTGCGGGGGCCACGGCCCCTCTCTCATCCTGCTCCTGGGGTCAGGCTCGCTGTCTGCTGGGCCTGCAGCTCAGCCACGAACTGGGGAGTTCATTACCCAACTCCAAACTCACTTATCACCATTGAAGGTGTGTGTGTGTGTGTGTGTGTGTGTGTGTGTGTGTGTGTGTGTGTGTGTGTGTGTGTGTGTGTGTGTGTGTGTGTGTGTGTGTGTGTGTGAGTGAGAGTGTGAGAGTGTGTGTGTGTGTCTGTGAGTGTGTGTGTGTGAGTGAGTGAGTGAGTGTCTGTGAGTGAGTGTCTGAGTGAGTGGGTGAGTGTGGGTGAGTGTGTGTCTGTGAGTGAGTGTCTGTGAGTGAGTGAGTGAGTGCGTGCGTGCGTGTGTGTGTGTGTGTGTGTATCATGGGGCCAGCAGGCACACAGCCCTCTCCACAGGAGCTCAGACGCTCAGAGCCAGAGCGACAGCAGGGGAGTGAGTGGAGCGCCCGTGTGACTCGTTTAGCAGCTGAGACGTGTCACCTGGCATCTCCCACCTCCCAAAACCCACCTCCGATTCAGTGGGAGAAAGGAAGCCTTAATTCAGCAGATTCAGTGGGAGAAAGGAAGCCTTAATTCAGCAGATTCAGTGGGAGAAAGGAAGCCTTAATTCAGCAGATTCAGTGGGAGAAAGGAAGCCTTAATTCAGCAGATTCAGTGCGAGAAAGGAGGCCTTAATTCAGCAGATTCAGGAGAAAGGAGGCCTTAATTCAGCAGATTCAGTGGGAGAAAGGAGGCCTTAATTCAGCAGATTCAGTGGAAAGCAGGCCTTAATTCAGCAGATTCAGTGCGAGAAAGGAGGCCTTAATTCAGCAGATTCAGTGCGAGAAGGGAAGCCTTAATTCAGCAGATTCAGTGCTGCAGCTGAGGACCCTGTTGGTTCGTTCCCGTGGTTAAGTGGCCATGTCCAAATCTGAAGGATGTATATATATTATATATTACTCTTATTATTGGGTCCGCCGTGAAGCACGTAAGGGAGTCTCCAGAACGTGGGTGGGGGTGAATTCTGTCTCGAAGGAAGCAGAGTTTGCTGCCTCATAGAGATGAGCGCGGACTCGTGTGGGGAGGGTACATCTAAATAAATAGAGGGTGTAATTGGCTACTAAATTGGGAGAAAAACAGGAAAAAATCTGAAATAAATGTAAAAAAATTAAAGGCCTTCCAAGAACAGTGATTTATTTATTTTTTACCTGCGTGGATCGTGACCAAACTGCAGATCTCACTCATCAGGTGACCTGGAGTGAACCTCCCTTTGTTGTGTTTGGCGTTGTGCGTAGAGCGAGTGCGTGCGTGTGCGCTGGGCTGTATAAAGTGATTAAAAGGCTCTGTGGAGGAATGTTATCTGAGCTGTCTGCAGCTGTCACCTCCACCACAGCCCCAAGACTGTAACTATGGCAACCCCGAGCCACACTGGAAAAATTGAGATCGGGGATGTTTTAATTTTTTAATTTTTAATTTTAAAAATAGGAAGCAATTAAAATTGATGTTTCTTCTTTAAATATCTGTGTTATTTTCTTTTTTTTTTTTTT
The DNA here is from genome assembly GCA_029706075.1 of Aldrovandia affinis. Classification (NCBI taxonomy): domain Eukaryota; kingdom Metazoa; phylum Chordata; class Actinopteri; order Notacanthiformes; family Halosauridae; genus Aldrovandia; species Aldrovandia affinis. The sequence goes on from JAINUG010000116.1 coordinate 2,287,241, forward strand.
TTACATTGTGTATATCCCATGTTTTGTAGCCGGATGTAGCTCACCCCCTCCCCTCCCCCAAGTGAGGATATGAGCCCTCCCTTCTCTGCTCAGGAGTCAACCCCAGCGTAGCCTAGCCTAGCCTAGCCTAGCCTCCCTTCTCTGCTCAGGAGTAAACCCCAGCGTAGCCTAGCCTTGCCTAGCCTAGCCTCCCTTCTCTGCTCAGGAGTAAACCCCAGCCTAGCCTAGCCTAGCCTAGCCTCCCTTCTCTGCTCAGGAGTAAACCCCAGCGTAGCCTAGCCTAGCCTAGCCTAGCCTCCCTTCTCTGCTCAGGAGTAAACCCCAGCGTAGCCTAGCCTAGCCTAGCCTCCCTTCTCTGCTCAGGAGTAAACCCCAGCGTAGCCTAGCCTAGCCTAGCCTAGCCTCCCTTCTCTGCTCAGGAGTAAACCCCAGCGTAGCCTAGCCTAGCCTAGCCTCCCTTCTCTGCTCAGGAGTAAACCCCAGCGTAGCCTAGCCTAGCCTAGCCTAGCCTCCTTCTCTGCTCAGGAGTAAACCCCAGCCTAGCCTAGCCTAGCCTAGCCTAGCCTCCCTTCTCTGCTCAGCAGTCAACCCCAGCGTAGCCTAGCCTAGCCTAGCCTCTTCTGCCCCAGCGTGTCCTTACAGAAGTATTGAATATCTGAGCAGCTCCACTCCTCAGAAACATGCAGAGCGTAGCGCGTCCCAGAGCAGCAAGCGTGACCTGTTCCCTGGGTGTCGGAGTGCTGTGCGCTCCAACGCTGACATCCTACGCTCCCCCTCGCCTGCGTAGGGCCTGGAGTACCCTCCGCCAACCATGGCCGCCTGTCGGCTACGAGCCCCTCCAGGACTGGAGTTAAACCTGCAGACACTGCGGCCCCTCCAGGACTGGAGTTAACCCTGCAGACACTGCGGCCCTCCAGGACTGGAGTTAAACCTGCAGACACTGCGGCCCTCCAGGACTGGAGTTAAACCTGCAGACACTGCGGCCCCTCCAGGACTGGAGTTAAACCTGCAGACACTGTGGCCCTCCAGGACTGGAGTTAAACCTGCAGACACTGCGGCCCTCCAGGACTGGAGTTAAACCTGCAGACACTGCGGCCCCTCCAGGACTGGAGTTAAACCTGCAGACACTGCGCCCCCTCCAGTCCTGGAGTTAAACCTGCAGACACTGCGGCCCCTCCAGGACTGGAGTTAAACCTGCAGACACTGCGGCCCCTCCAGGACTGGAGTTAAACCTGCAGACACTGCGGCCCCTCCAGGACTGGAGTTAAACCTGCAGACACTGCGGCCCCTCCAGGACTGGAGTTAAACCTGCAGACACTGCGGCCCCTCCAGGACTGGAGTTAAACCTGCAGACACTGCGGCCCTCCAGGACTGGAGTTAAACCTGCAGACAGACTGGCTGGCCTGGCACAAGTCCAAACATTAATGGTGCTCATTGTGGCCCTTGTATTTCGCCAGATGAAAGTACAACTTTAAAAACATTTAACTGCCTGAAGGAGCGCTTTGTGAGCCTGCCACTGCAAGCTCCGGCAGGTGTGCTGCCAGATGCACAAAACTGGCACCAAATTTGACAAATTCCGTTTTTGACTGTACTGGGCGCATGTCTGCTCTAGGTCCACAAATGAAACTGAGATTTTTCATAAACCCTCAGAGGGGTCCAGCTCTCTCTGCCGAGGCTGAGAGGAGGTGGAGCTCTCTGAGCTCATGTTAATTCACGATTCGAGGCTGCGATTGGCCTCCCCTCTGGGGCGGACAGCCAATCGCCGCCCCCCTAGCGGCGCTGCCGGCCAGGGTCGGGCTGGACTGACACAGCCGGGGTTTCGAACCGCAGCCACAGCGGGCGACTTGCGTCCTGGTCGGACGCTCTGACCGGTGCGCCACCCGGGAGGCCCCAGGACATGTCTTTAGTTTGTGGCGCTCCTCTTTTGAGCCGGTTAGCCGCGCGGGCGTTAGCGGCGTTAGCGTTAGCTGCGTGGGCGTTAGCGGCGTGGCTGGGCGTTGTTGGCAGACATTGTGTGTGTGTTTTCTCTCAGTGACACGGTTAAGAAGCGGCCGTCCACGCAATCACACACACACTCACACTCACACTCACACACACTCACACTCACACTCACACTCACACACACACACACACACACACATGCGCATACAGACACACACACACACACACACACATACACACACACACACACACACACACACACACACACACACACACACACATACACACACACACAGCACACACACACACACACATACACACACACACACACACACACACACGCACACACACACACACACACACACACGCACACACAGCACACACACACATACACACATACACACAGCACACACACACATACATAAATCATGAACAGGATTAATCTGTCTGGGCTCTGGTGAAGCTCAGAGAGGCGCTCCCGCTCCTGCTCTCCTCTCCGCCTCACCTTTTATTCCCTCTCTCTCTCCCTCTCTCTCTCTCTCTCTCTCTCTCTCTCTCTCTCTCTCTCTCTCTCTCTCTCTCTCTCTCTCTCTCTCTCTCTCTCTCTCTCTCTCTCTCTCTCTCTCTCTCTCTCTCTCTCTCTCTCTCTCTCTCTCTCTCTCTCTCTCTCCTCTCCGCCTCACCCTTTATTCCCCCTCTCTCTCCTCTCTCCTCTCTGCCTCACCTTGTATTCCCTCTTTCTCTCTCCTCTCTCTCTCTCTCTCTCTCTCCTCTCTCTCTCTCCTCTCCTCCTCACCCTTTCTTCCCCCTCTCTCTCCT
>JAINUG010000116.1:2295000-2305000 GCA_029706075.1 Aldrovandia affinis
ACCAGCTGTGCCCCTGACAGGGCTGCTGCCTTATCGCCCCCAGCACAGCGAGCGCGGGGGGAGGGAGACGGAGCGCAGTAACACCCCGCTCCTCTCCGTCACTCCTCCTGATGGAGCCAGCGTGCGCCGTCGACCGCATGTCCAATTTCAACCGGCTGGGATTTAATCGGGTGGAAAAAGAATCTCCCAAAACACGGCACAAATGGATGTGAGTCGTTCCCGTGCGCTGTGCGAGCGGGAGAGGGCAGGGCCGAGGGCGCAGGCTCATATTAATGCCTTCCGGTCCAGTTATAACCGCTCAGCCTGACCCAGGGGCCCGGTTAGCTGTGGAGATGTGAGGATATATCACTGATGAGCGGAATTAGGAGCGATGCGGAAACGATGCTCTGGACAAAGATCGCTCGTGATGATCTTCCTCTGTGCGAAGGCCTTCCCCCTAACAGCCAGAACCCACATGGGGCTTTATGTGTCTCAGTAGGTAGAGTGTGGTTCTGTGTGGCTCAGTAGGTAGAGCGTGGTTCTGTGTGTCTCAGTAGGTAGAGTGTGGTTCTGTGTGTCTCAGTAGGTAGAGCGTGGTTCTGTGTGGCTCAGTAGGTAGAGCGTGGTTCTGTGTGGGTCAGTAGGTAGAGCGTGGTTCTGTGTGTCTCAGTAGGTAGAGTGTGGTTCTGTGTGTCTCAGTAGGTAGAACGTGGTTCTGTGTGGCTCAGTAGGTAGAGCGTGGTTCTGTGTGGCTCAGTAGGTAGAGCATGGTTCTGTGTGGCTCAGTAGGTAGAGCGTGGTTCTGTGTGGCTCAGTAGGTATAGCGTGGTTCTGTGTGGCTCAGTAGGTAGAGCGTGGTTCTGTGTGGCTCAGTAGGTAGAGCGTGGTTCTGTGTGGCTCAGTAGGTAGAGCGTGGTTCTGTGTGTCTCAGTAGGTAGAGTGTGGTTCTGTGTGTCTCAGTAGGTAGAGCGTGGTTCTGTGTGGCTCAGTAGGTAGAGCGTGGTTCTGTGTGTCTCAGTAGGTAGAGTGTGGTTCTGTGTGGCTCAGTAGGTAGAGCGTGGTTCTGTGTGGGTCAGTAGGTAGAGCGTGGTTCTGTGTGTCTCAGTAGGTAGAGCGTGGTTCTGTGTTGCTCAGTAGGTAGAGCGTGGTTCTGTGTGGCTCAGTAGGTAGAGCATGGCGATGACAACGCTTAGGTTGTGGGTTCGATTCCCACTGGGGCCACATATACTGAAAAATGTATGCATTCACTACTGTAAGTCGCTTTGGATAAAAGCGTCTGCTAAATGGCATATATTATATTACATTCAGAACCCCAAACACACATTCAGAACCCCAAACACACATTCAGAACCTAGAACCCACATTCAGAACCCTAACGGTGTTCCGCGGAGAGAGCCTTCCGCAGCACAGGTTTTGTGGGGAGGCTGGCTCATCCTTTAATTTCCGCACAGGCGAAGGAGCCCCAGCCTCGTTCGCTGCCGTTAGTTGACTAATGACGCCTCTCATTTGCAGTGACATTCCGCCGTTAATTTAATAAACCTGTTTACAGGCGCTCGCCCCGTCACCGAGATTTCTCAAGCCTTCCGCGCGACGTTGCCATGGTAGCGCTCTTTTGTTTACTTATCTGATGAGTCTTCTGCCGCGCTGTTTCAGGGCTCTTGCGTTTGGAGAGGTGAAAGTTTGAAGAAGCGGGCTGGATGTGAACCTGTGTGACTCCTACAGACCTGTGAGACCTTCTGTGAGCGTCCTTCTGTGCAGGAAAACCTAGGATAGCGGCGGTGTTGCTCTCACAAACCTCTTCTTTTTTATTTTCTCGTATGCTGTCTGCTTCTTTTTTTTATGTGTGCAGAGTGAATCATCCAGGTGTGTTTGTAATGGTGTAACTAAATTAGCCGTAAAGGTCACACCTCAGCCTGGTTTATGTGGGGCTCATGTTCGGCGACGCTAACGGCCACCTGCTCCCCACTCAGGGCTCAGGGCTGGAGTTTAATTTATTTTACTGGGGGGATTTCCCTGCCGTGTTAAACAAGAAATAGGTTTACCGGGGTTCGATTCTACTGGCCGCGCCAGGGAGTGCCACTCGGGGGCGGCGATTGACTGTCCGCCCCTGGGAGGGAAGCCGATTGGCTGTCCGCCCCTGGGAGGGAAGCCGATATGAGCTCGCTGCGTATAGGAGTGGCTCTGTGTGTATCGGAGTTACGGTCGACTGCTTGGCGAGTGCCGTCTCAGAGGAGACGATACTTCACCTTTGTCACTGCCGGTCTCAGGGCTACGGCAACGAGCTCACAATACGAGGGGGCGGGGTGGTTGACATGAAGAGAGAGGGTGTAATTGGCAACTAAATTGGGAGAAAAAATGGGAGAAAATCAGAAACAAATTCTTAAAAAAAATAATAATAATCTAGAAATAGTTGCTTGCTAGATTTCTTTTAAAAACCACACGATGTAAATATTATCAACCGTTGCATACATATGCAGCATGCTTGCATTCATCTTTAGATTATCCTTTGCCTCATTGCGTCACCGCACATGAGTAGGGTTGCCACCCGATCGGTAAAACACGGAATATTGGCATCATTTTGAGTAAAAACTTGTGTTCCTGTTTCCGTTTTCTGAAGGACTGAGTCGTGTGTCTGAGTGACTCAGTGCAGCGCTCCTTAGCTGTGAGCGTGTCGGCTGGGAGCGTAAATGAGCTGAACGCATCATGTTGTCCTGTCGGTCTGTTCCTGAAATGATGTCAACGTATTAAAGAACACGATCACTATCCTAAACCACCAAAATGGGTGAATTTGCTTGTGATCATAATTATAATGCGCATACCCACAGACATGCTTAACTTAAGAGCATAATAATAATAATAAACATAATAATAAGTGACAGATCTGATGCTTATTTCTCTCTTGTGGTTTCGTGCTTAAGGTGGAACCCTACGCAAAAGTAATTCGGCGTTTGCCGTTATATCTGTCGACTCATCCAGAATTGACCCAGTCTCGGGACTGGCTTTCACCAGCGCATCGATATCATATCATCCATAAATGTGCTTATGATATTGGCATAACTAGTGGACAGTGTACCCATTTCCTTCGCAGTTTAGATGTTGCGCAAAAGCACGTTGTACCTGCTCTGAGACCTAACAAATTCTATATTTAGATCGAGATTTGCCAGCTTGAGATTAGCAGCTTGTTATCGCCATTACAAGTGTTTTTGACATATCGTCACGCAATGCTTTGTGCTTTCGTTTTAAATCGCCTAGCTAACAACGTCTACTTTAGGCTTGTGGCTAACTTTGCCGGCTACGATCGAATTCAGTTTCGCGTCACTTCACACATCAGCAGACGAGCTTCATCGATAACCAACAGCACGATCAAAGCCTTTCATTTCTCTGTGTTTGTCTCACACAAGGTTCTGACTTGTTCCACCAATGCCGTTTTTACCCAAACGGATGTAAAACAAAGCCAATACACATCATTGTGTGAGAGAGAGAGAGAGAGAGAGAGAGAGAGCTCACAGGTGTGGGCGTGGTGTGTGTGGAGAGAGAGAGAGAGCCTCAGAGGCGTGGTGTGAGGAGAGAGAGAGAGAGAGCCTCACAGGTGTGGGCGTGGTGTGTGAGGAGAGAGAGAGAGAGCCTCAGAGGCGTGGTGTGAGAGAGAGAGAGAGAGAGCCTCACAGGTGTGGGCGTGGTGTGTGAGGAGAGAGAGAGAGAGCCTCAGAGGCGTGGTGTGAGGAGAGAGAGAGAGAGAGAGCCTCACAGGTGTGGGCGTGGTGTGTGAGGAGAGAGAGAGAGAGCCTCAGAGGCGTGGTGTGAGGAGAGAGAGAGAGAGAGAGCCTCACAGGTGTGGGCGTGGTGTGAGGAGAGAGAGAGAGAGCCTCAGAGGCGTGGTGTGAGGAGAGAGAGAGAGAGAGAGCCTCACAGGTGTGGGCGTGGTGTGTGAGGAGAGAGAGAGAGAGCCTCAGAGGCGTGGTGTGAGGAGAGAGAGAGAGAGAGAGAGAGAGAGAGAGAGAGCCTCACAGGTGTGGGCGTGGTGTGGAGAGAGAGAGAGAGAGAGAGAGAGAGAGAGAGAGAGAGCCTCACAGGTGTGGGCGTGGTGTGTGAGGAGAGAGAGAGAGAGAGCCTCAGAGGTGTGGTGTGGGCGTGGTGTGTGAGGAGAGAAGCCCATTAGCAGCTGAATGATGGTGTTTGGAGACGGGGGTGAGGGTTTGGGTGTCTGTGTGGAAAGGCAGGTCATGTTCCCTGCACCCCTGTGTTTGACCTGCTCCAGCTGTGTCCTCCTGCTGCTAATGATGAAACATGGCCCAGTGCAGAGAGAGGACCCCCACCCAGCCCAAATATAGAGGAGGAACACTCTGCTCCTGTTCTGGGGGGAGAGAGAGGACCCCCACCCAGCCCAAATAGAGGAGGGACGCTCTGCTCCTGTTCTGGGGGAGAGACCCCCACCCAGCCCAAATAGAGGAGGAACGCTCTGCTCCTGTTCTGGGGGGGAGAGGAGCTTGTTATTGCATCCAGTCCACTTGATAAAGCACGAGTGAATGTCATTTATTTTAGTACTTTTGTTCAGGCTTCCAATGCCTCTGCTTCTGGCGGTGTCGCTCTGCTGTTGCACTGGTAATGAAGTCAGAGAGAGAGAGAGAGAGAGAGAGTCAGCAATGTGTGTGTGTGTGTGTGTGTGTGTGTGTGTGTGTGTGTGTGCGTGTGTGTGTGTGTGTGCGTGTGTGTGCGTGTGTATATATATGTGTGTGTGTGTGTGTGTGTGTGTGTGTGTGTGTGTGTGTGAGTGTGTGAGTGTGTGAGTGTGTGAGTGTGTGTGTGTGTGTGTGAGTGTGAGTGTGTGAGTGTGTGAGTGTGTGAGTGTGTGTGAGTGTGTGCGTGTGAGCGTGTGAGCGTGTGAGTGTGTGTGTGCGTGTGTGTGCGTGCGTGCGTGAGTGTGAGTGTGTGAGTGTGTGTGAGTGTGTGTGAGTGTGTGTGAGTGTGTGTGTGTGTGTGTGTGTGTGTGTGTGTGCGTGCCTCTCTCCTCCAGCTCAGCTGTCAGGGCTCAGGCCCGCTTTATCTGCTCCTCACAGTTCCTCTCCCAGAAAGCCGTTGTGTGACTCCCAGCACAAGTGCTGCGCTGCAGATTAAGCACAAAGGCATCGGTCTGCAATTATACTCGAGTGTCTGAGGGATGATTTTCCTGCAAGAAAGCCTATTGTTTAGAGCCTTCTTTCAGGCTATATTTAGTTGCTAGTATTTTATTGATCCTGTGATTGATTTTGTAATTTTAGAGACACAATTTGCCCCCGTACCCCTCCTTTAAGTACTGGATTGTCAAATGCAATTGAGAAGCTCCTATAATGTGAGTCTATTGTGCAGGACTCTGCTGATGAGATATGGTAACCTCTGTTCGTACCCGCACTCCCAGCCCCTCCCAGTCCCGGGCCCATGGCTCTGTCCTTTCCCATGGCGAATATCTTCACATCGGGCAGCCCGGGGCGAACCTTACATTTCTTATTTCTTAACTGACATCCATGTGTGTTTGAGAGCTCTGTCAAACACCTGCCAGGCCTGATAGCAGAAAACCATGGAAGCAGAACTGCTCTCCGGTGTGTGTGAGTGTGTGAGCATGTGAGTGTGTGAGCATGTGCAGGAGAGGAGAGAGAGGGAAGAGAGGGAGGAGAGAGGAGAGAGGAGGGAGGAGGGAGGAGGGAGGAGAGAGGAGGGAGGAGGGAGGAGAGAGGGGAGGGAGGAGGGAGGAGGGAAGAGGGAGGAGAGAGGAGAGAGGAGAGAGGAGGAGGGAGAAAGGAGAGGGGAGAGGAGAGAGGGGAGAGAGGGGAGAGGGGAGAGGGAGAGGGGAGAGGGGGAGAGAGGAGAGAGGAGAGAGAGGAGGAGGGGAGAGGGGAGAGGGGAGAGGGGAGAGGGAGGAGAGGGGAGAGGGGAGAGGGGGAGAGGGGAGAGAGGGAGGGGAGAGGGAGAGGGGAGAGGGGAGGGAGAGAGGAGAGAGGAGAGAGGGGAGAGGAGAGGAGAGAGGAGAGGAGAGGGGAGAGGGGAGAGGAGAGGAGAGAGGAGAGGGAGAGGGGAGAGGCCTCTGATGAAGAAATTGATGGGAAATAAAACTGAACAGATAATGGGAGGCCAGCCACCCTCCCCATGACAGCATGTGTAGGTACAGTGAGACAGGGAGCGGCCGTCTTCTCCAACACAAGATCAGCACCGATAGGTCTGGTGATTCTCTCATTCCCACTGCCACTACACTCCACAATAAGCACATTCAGCACTTTACTAAAGGACCAGTACAATAACTCATTTCTCCAGTAGTTTTAGATACCCGACTGATTTTATAATTGTATAAACTCTTTTTAACCTGCTGCTGTCTGTGCACTTTCTCCTGATGAGCCGTGTGTGCCATGTGCTGTGTGTCATGGGCCCTGTTTTTACTGTGTTTAGTCCCTGTGTTTAATGGTGCAGTGTATGTTGTGGGCCCTGTTTTACTGTTTTACTGTTTTTAACCTGCGTGCTTCATGTACTTGTGCCTTGTATGCACTTTACCTAGCTCTGCTTTTTACATGGACATTTTACGCATTTAGCGGACGCTCTTATCCAGAGCGACTCACAACATGTGCATTAATACATGGCTCTGCCAAATGAATGTCCCTCTTGTGGGATTATAAAGTTTACCTGAACCTCTGACCTGTGACCTCTGCCCTCTGCCCTCTGCCCTCTGCCCTCTCCCCGCAGGACTCTGCGCAGGAGGGCGTGATCACACGGGACATCCACCGCACCTTCCCCGCTCACGACTACTTCAAGGACTCGGACGGCGATGGCCAGGACTCGCTCTACAAGATCTGTAAGGTGAGGCGAGGGGAGGGGGCGGAGCCCAGGGCAGCCGGCCTCCAATGAGGTGTCCAAATACAGGCCCCGCCCCTTTATCTCACATCATGTGACCTTCACAGCGACTGACATTTAGGGAGCAAGGCCATCCAGCTGCCACGGGTGACTTTAACATTACAGGCGTTTAGCAGACGCTCTTATCCAGAGTGACTTTTTACATTTCTTTACATACAATCCATTTATACAGCTGGATATTTTACTGAAGCAGTTCAGGTTAAGTACCTTTAGCTCAAGGGTACAATGGCAGTGCCCCACCTGGGAATCAAACCTGCAACCTCTGAGTTACAAGTCAAGCTCCCTAACCATTATACCACGCTGCCGCCCTTGTTTTTATTTTTTTTTTTGACAAACTATTTTGCTATTTTGCTACCTCAGGCGCCAGGCGTCCTGAGGTAGCAGAACGGAGTGGTCTGGCAGGTGTGTAGGGTTTGAAGATCTTGAGGAGGTATGTTGGGGCTGATCCCTTGACTGCCTGGTATGCTAGGACCAATGTTTTGAATTTGATGCGAGAACTATTATGAAGTTTTTTTATTCCATCGTACGCTACACAGACTGGGCTGGGATTTGAGGGACAACGTTATGTCATACCTTGTACTGCAACTTCAAATGGCTATGGCTGACACGCCAGTTTCTGATGTGAGGTCAGGAGTGACAGCAGGGGGGGGGCTACACATCCAGAGAACGCTCCAGATGGGAACAGAATCAGCTCAGCTGGTCAGACGGTGGGGCAGATATCCAGCACGCCCCTCCACCCTCCTGTTCATCCTGGTCTGGCCGTAGCGTAGTGGAATGCATCTGGCGGCAGTGTGTGTATCCGCTCTGTCTGTGTGTGTTTCAGCGTGGGATTAACATCCGCTTGACCTCTCCCTGCAAAGCCCCGTGCGTAGATGATGTATTGAACCCCGTGCCCTTGTGGATGTCTGTACAGCTGGCGGAGCGGGAGCGTCTGGACCGAGGCTCTCTGTTCCCCCGTCTGCCTTTGATAGAGGGCTTAAGAGCCCGTCCATCTCCTGATTGGCACGGCCAGATTAAAGGCACTTTAATTACCCAGAAGGCCGTTTCCTTGTTCTGTGTGTCGCGGACGCAGTTTTGAGCCGCTACGCCCCGGTGATAACCGCGCGGTGTTGCGTGACCCGTGTGTGTGTGTGACGTACGTGGGCGACGATATCGCTGCGGTGATATTCTTTTCCTGTTTTGGTGCGAAACCGTAACTGATCTAAATGTAAAACATGTTTATGCGCTTCACGGGTGTGTGTGTGCGCGAGTGAGCGTTTTAGAGTGGTGATTTGTGAATGTTGTTGTGTGAGGATGAAAAGGCACTTGTCTGCTACCCACGAGAATCAATCGGGGGTCAGGTATCGATCGCTAAAGAGGTAACATTCAATTTTTCATCGATCGAGCTTGGCGGCGATGCAGAGTGTTTGCGTGTTTGCGTGCGTGTGTGTGTGTGTGTGTGTGTGTGTGTGTGTGTGTGTGTGTGTGTGTGTGTGTGTGAGTGAGAGTGTGTGTGTGTGTGTGTGTGTGACAGTTGTGTGTTTGTGTGTGTGGGTGTGTGTGTGTGTGTGTGTGTGTGTGTGTGTGTGTGTGTGTGTGTGTGTGTGTGTGTGTGTGTGTGTGTGTGTGTGTGTGTGTGTGTGTGTGTGTGTGTGTGTGTGTGTGTGAGTGAGAGTGTGTGTGTGTGTGTGTGTGTGTGTGTGACAGTTGTGTGTTTGTGTGTGGGGGGGTGTGTGTGTGTGTGTGTGTGTGTGTGTGTGTGTGTGTGTGTGTGTGTGTGTGTGTGTGTGTGTGTGTGTGTGGGGGTGTGTGTGTGTGTGTATGTGTGTGTGTGTGTGTGTGTGTGTGTGTGTGTGTGTGTGTGTGTGTGTGTGGGGGTGTGGGGGGTGTGGGGTGTGTGTGTAACGGTTGTGTGTGTGTGTGTGTGTGTAACGGTTGTGTGTGTGTGTCTGTGTGAGTGTGTGTGACGGCTGTGTGTGTGTGACAGCTGTGTGTGTGTGAGTGTGTGTGTGTGTGTGTGGTGTAACGGCTGTGTGTGTGTGTGTGTGTGTGTAACGGCTGTGTGTGTGTGTGTGTGTGTGTGTGTGTGTGTGAGTGTGTGTGTGTAGATTAGATTAGATTAGATTCAAATTTATTGTCATTGTACAGTACAGGTACAGTACAGCGAAAAGAAGTTTAGTATCTAACCAGAGTGCAAACATGTCAGTAAGTGCTACAATACAGTACTATAGCAGAAGTTATAATGCTAACAGGCACAGTATTGAATAATTACTATAAAGGTAGTTAGGTTGCTATAATATATATACAGACTAGTGCAGTTATGTATAGGTAAGTACAGGTGAGTATAAATATATAAATATATGAATATATGTATAGGTAGTACAGCAAAATATACAGAATTATACAAGGCTATATTACAATATTGTACATGGATATGTGCAGAATGAAGGTATGACAGAGCTAGTGCGGGTAGTCAGGGGGTATCCAGAGTCAGTGAACAGAGTTACTACATGAAGAGTAAACCATAGTATCCAGAGTCAGAGTATCCGGAGTGATCCAGAGTCTAGGTCAGGATACTACGGGGAGGTGGAGAGGGGCAGTCACTGGAGGGGGTGAGGAGGCGATGAGGAGTTCAGGAGATGACAGCGGAGGGGAAGAAGCTGTTCCTGAGTCTGCTGGACTTGGAACGAAGATTCCTGTAGCGCTCCCGGAGGGGAGGAGGGCAAACAGTCCGTGGTTAGGTGAGAGGAGTCTCTGATGATGCTCTGAGCCTTCCTCAGGCACCGCGTCTGTCGTAAATGGACTTGATGGCAGGGAGAGATGAGCCAGTGATGCGTTGGGCAGTTTTCACCACCCTCTGCAGTGTCTTCCGGTCAGAGGCAGTGCAGTTGCCATACCAGGCCATGATGGAGTTGGTGAGGATGCTTTGATGGCACACCGGTAGAAGTTCACCAGGATCTGAGGAGATAGGGTGGGCTTTCCTCAGTCTCCTCAGAAAGAAGAGACGCTGGTGAGCCTTCTTGACCAGTGATGAGGTGTTGAAGGTCCAGGAGAGGTCCTCGGAGATGTGGACACCCAGGAATTTGAAGCTGGAGACACGTTCAACCTCCGCCCCATTGATGTGGACGGGGCGTGAGCGACAGCCCTAGTCTTCCTGAAGTCCACG
>JAINUG010000116.1:2310000-2320000 GCA_029706075.1 Aldrovandia affinis
TCCTCTGTGTGTGTGTGTGAGAGAGAGAGTGAGTGAGTGAGGTTAGGGTGTTTTTTTTGTGTTTTTAGTGTTGGTGCCCCAGTGCCTGACGCTCTCTCTCTCTCTCTCCCTCCCTCTCTCCCTCCCTCTCTCCCTCCCTCCCTCTCTCCCTCTCAGGAGCAGTTGCCTGAGCTCTGGTCTCACTTCCAGGACCTGAGTCTCGAGGCTCACATGTACGCGTCTCAGTGGTTCCTGACGCTCTTCACTGCCAAGTTCCCTCTCTGCATGGTGTTCCACATCACCGACCTGCTGCTGTGTGAGGTCAGAGCGCCCGCACCCACCACACACACACGCTGTCTCACACACCCGCCACACACGCTGTCTCACACACCCGCCACACACGCTGTCTCACACACCCGCCACACACGCTGTCTCACACACCCGCCACACACGCTGTCTCACACACACACACACACACTCACACACACACACACACACACACTCTCACACACTCACACACACACACACACACACACACACACACACACACACACACACACACACACACACTCACACACACACTCACACACACACACACACACACTCACACACACACTCACACACACTCTCTAACAGTGGGACAGATGCACTCCTCTCTCTCTCTAACTCTGTGACGGTCTCACACACAGTGATCCCAGTCCACTCCAGCTCCATGTTTCCCTGCTCCCTGCCGCGCGAGGTGTGGCTCAGAAGAGACGCTTTAGATGATCGCACGTTATGATGTCGCAGTGTGCGCCAGAACAGTGAGGCTCAGCGTGCAGAGGGACAGAGGGACAGAGGGACAGAGGGACAGAGGGACAGAGGGACAGAGGGACAGAGGGACAGAGGGACAGAGGGACAGCGTACAGAGGGACGGAGCAGAGAGCAGGGGCTTCATCCACTCAGGACGCTCCATTATCGATGCGTGTCGTACACAACAGCCTGTGCGCTGAACAGGAGGGCCTTGCGGTCTCTCAAAGTGTGCGACTGCGCTCCCTCTCTCCTGCCGCCTTTCTCCTCCTGTTCTGTGTGTTTGTCTCTCCTCCCTCCTCTCCTTCTCTCATTCTCTTGTTCTCTCTCTCTCTTATCAGCCCGAGGCAGAGCAATTAAAAGTTTCTCCTGCATCTCTCACTCAGTGAACTGCATGATGAGAATCTGCTGCTCAATACTTTGAGAATCTGCTAAAACACCTTCTGCCCTCACTCTCTCTCTCTCTCCTCTCTCTCTCTCTCTCTCTCTCTCTCTCTCTCTCTCTCTCTCTCCCTCTCCTTCCATCTCTCTCCCTCTCCCTCTCCCTCTTCCACTCTCTCTCTCTCTCCCTCCCTCTCTCACTCTCTCTCTCTCCCTCCCTCTCTCCCTGTCTCTCCCTCCCTCTCTCTCTCTCCTCTCTCTCTCTCTCTCTCTCTCTCTCTCTCTCTCTCTCTCTCTCCTCCCTCCCTCTCTCCCTCTCTCCCTCTCTCTCCTCTCTCCCTCTCTCTCTCTCTCTCTCTCTCTCTCTTTTATCAAGTCTTCCCAATCTCACTCCTTCACTTTCTCTTCTCCTCAAAGTTGTTGTTGCTGGACTGTCAATGACCCAATGTGTGTGTGTGAGTGTGTGTGTGCGTTTGTGCGTGTGTGCGTGTGCGTGTGTGCGTGTGTGTGTGTGTGTGTGTGCGTGTGCGTGTGAGTGTGCGTGTGAGTGTGCGTGTGAGTGTGCGTGTGAGTGTGAGTGTGAGTGTGAGTGTGTGTGTGTGTGTATGTATTGCATCTGTTTCTACATTATAGCCGCTCCTCCTCTCCTGTATCTATGGGCACGTGTGTGAAAGTGTGTTTGTGTCCCGCTCGGCTCCCCAGCGCCATCTAGAGGCCGTCTGCAGAGTGCGGCTCTTCCAGGTTATTAATAGAGCGGGGGGGATATTTTTAGCACCGTGTTGCCATGTGAACGGATTGTCTGAGCTGCGGAGGAGAGTGGTGTTCCCATGCGGAGCTGACTTCAGCACTGCTGAGACGCGACCTGCTTTCCCTCCCTCCCTCCTCCCTGCTCCCTCCCTCCTCCCTCTCTCCCTCTCTCCTCCGCCTCTGTCCATCTCTCCGTCCGCCCGCATGTCTCTGTCCCTCTGACGGTCTCTCCGTCCCTCTGCTGCCCTCTGTCTGTCCGTGCAGCTGTCTCTGTTCTTTTAAAGTCCGGTGTTTTTGGCGAGGGCTTCACGTAAGTGTCCCGTAGAAGGCACAGTCCCCAGAGCAGACCCGCTCCTCCTCGTTGATGACTCTTGTTCGCGGTCAGACTGCAGGATCTGGCCGCTCACCCCGCACCCTGCCTCTCCACAGGTCTTGCGGTTTAATCTGTAAATGAAAACGTCTCCGATGCATTCTGGCTCCAGCGCCACCAGATTACAGTTGCGTGCAAAGATGCACTTCCCCAAACACCTCCAAACACCTCCACACCCAAACACCTCCACACCCTCACACCTCCACACCTTCACACCCAAACACCTCCACACCCAAACACCCAAACACCTTCACACCCAAACACCTCCACACCCAAACACCTCCACACCCAAACACCTTCACACCTTCACACCCAAACACCTCCACACCCAAACACCTCCACACCCAAACACCTCCACACCCAAACTCACACAAGTCACACATCGTTTCAGATTAAAAGCGCTGCATCTTCTCACACTCTTCCTCCTCTCCTCTAGGGCTTGAGCATCATCTTCAATGTGGCCCTGGCCCTCCTCAAGGTAGGCATCACTGATCATAAAGATTATATTGTCACCTTCTTAAAATAATGGCCTCAGTCACAACGGCATGTTCGTAAACTGGCCCAAGTAATCTAATCCTCTTATGTTACATAATTGACAGACAGCGTTATTTGTATGTCAATAGTCATATATTGTCATAACATTTTTGTGTGAAATGATTAATAAATATCATATATTCTATATTTTATATTCAGTTTATTCTGGGGTTTTATAACTTGAAAATATGACTTAGGCCATTATTTTAAGAAGGTGACGATATCTGTGTTGTGTTTTAGCATTATGTCATTGTGCCGTTGTCTTGACACAGCAGATTCGACCGTTCTCCTATCCGAAATGGTTTCATTATAATTGGGTAATTCAAAAAGTTAGAAAAAGAGCCCTCAATCTGTTTGCCTCTAATTTGACTGCACTGGGTATTGTGGAGTGATGCGAAATGTGGAACAAATTGTCGTGAGTCTCCCTCTGCTGGCCGTGGGAAGTGTTACGCTGATGTCATTCCAATGTTTGAAATGCATCTCTGGCTTGTCAGGTTTGGGTGTCAGTGGTTAAGTGTGTGTTTTTACATTGAAGTGTGCAGGAAACATCATTCTTACCTGCCTCCTGATCACAGCTACAAAGACAGTGTGAGAGCCAGGCCCCACCTGGGCGAAATCGATAATCTGACGAGCACTACCCTGCTTTCCTTTCTCATTTGAATATTGTTTTGTTGGCCCAGATTTAAAGGCCTTTTTTGTACAGATGCAACACTCTCTTCTGTTGTTTGGTGCTGCACGTTATATTATCGTGATATCGAGGTGATATTTTTTACATATATTTTCGCCTGATCAAGATTTCAAGTTCGTTGTTGTTCGAAGAAGGATATCATTTCTCCACAGCCCACCGTTTCAAACAGCCTAGGGTTTAGGTGAACACAAGTGCATCACAACAACACAAACAGACATCACGATAAAGTTGAGCAGCTTTGTAGAGATGCTGGGTTGTCATGGGAATGAGTCTCTTGGTGAAGTCCACTTTCCTCATTTACATATTTACATTTTAGGCGTTTATCAGACGCTCTTATCCCAAGCGACTTACACAGTTTACATTTCTTTACATACAATCCATTTATACAGCTGGATATTTTACTGAAGCAATTCAGGTTAAGTACCTTGCTCAAGGGTACAACAGCAGTGCTCCACCTGGGAATCGAACCAGCAACCTCTGAGTTACAAGCCCAGCTCCCCCCTAACCATTACACTACACTGCCACCACCACCTCACCATCTTCCATCTCGTCATCGTGATGGCGATACCTCCTCCCGGGCGGGAGGTTCGTTTCAGACGGCGGTGGAGCGGGCGTTGTGCGTTGTCACGGGCGACGGCGTGTGCTTGGCGTGTGAGAGCGTGCAGGTTTACGCTCCAGATGCTGGGAGAGGGCAGGGTATTGATTGTTCAATGCAAAGATGGAGTTTATTGATTATAGGAAACATGACGGGTGTTACAGTGTACCAGGAGTGGCTCAGTAACATGAGCAAAGCATCAACGAGTGCCAGACATAGTGACCTCACTTTACACGTCATGTCTTATATGTTCATGTCATGCGTTTTGTATTATGTTGTGTGTGTATGTTGTGTTAGCTTGTATGTGTATGTTGTGTTAGATTGTATGTGTATGTTGTGTTAGCTTGTATGTGTATGTTGTGTTAGATTGTGTGTGTATGCCAATGCCTGCCCTGCACTATTGCAAATCAAATTTCCCTCTGGGATAATAAACTATTCTATCTATCTATCTATCTAAGAGAAAGACAATGCCGCCAACAATGATGTCTATCACTATTACTGCACTGATCTCTGGCGTGGACTGTGATTAATCTCACCATGTATTAATGCACATCTTGTGAGTCGCTCTGGATAAGAGCATCTGCTAAATGCTTAAGATGTAAATGTAAAGATGCTGTGTTCACTTGTCGATGGCGCCCGGCGTTTTGTCGATGCCAGTGCTGTGGTCGCATCCGGCCGATGCGCTTTACAGATAAAAATAAAAAAATTAAAATATATAAAAATATTTTTTGATGATGTCAGATAAAAGCCTAAGGCTCTGAAAGGTCAGTGATGCTGCAGTGGTGATGTAATGCAGTTGCCGTGGTGGCGGTGCCCGCGCGCGCTCAGCGCTCTGAGAGAGTGTCACTCTGACCACTCCTGCCATCAGAGCCTGTCGCCGACCGCCCGGCTGTTTACAGAAGACCCTGCTGTTTACAGTGACGTACAGCGCTTATAGTTTTGTCTTTTATGCACTATAACCCCAAACCCTCCCCCTGCTCAACCCACTCCATCCCTGCCAGCAGAAAGACAAACAGACAGACATTTAAAAAGTGAAATGAAGTGAAATCCCAGGAGAGGATGCCGTGAGATCTGCCCCATGGCTGCCAGGTTCTGGAGGATCCTTATGAAGGAGTGTTAAATTTTCTCTCTAACCTAAGATATTAGATAGTGTCTCTTATCCAATGAGCAACACCAAGCGATGACTAACCAGGCTGAACCCCAGAACTGCGCTGATGCGCGGCACAGCTAAAACAGCTGTGGCAGTGTTCCGTCTGTCACGCTGCGTCCACCTGCAAGTGCATTCATATCGTTCTGGTTCAGAGGGATGGAGTCTGGGAAACACTTTAAATTGAGTATGCGCATGGTGAGTGTAGATGGACGAGGAGCGAACCCTAAAGAACTCAGACTCCCATAAGCCACCTGGGAGTGACATGTTAAGGCCCTGCTCCCAAGCAGCTGATGGTACTTGTATAGTAATCATTTATTTTATGCCCTTGAAAAATAAGGTTATATTGTTTTTTCTTGAAGGAAATGTGATGTTCCTCATGTATTTACAGTGTGATCATTATTAGTAGCAGCAGTAAAGTGACTA
Source organism: Aldrovandia affinis (assembly GCA_029706075.1). Taxonomy (NCBI): domain Eukaryota; kingdom Metazoa; phylum Chordata; class Actinopteri; order Notacanthiformes; family Halosauridae; genus Aldrovandia; species Aldrovandia affinis. The sequence continues at coordinate 2,315,657 of JAINUG010000116.1, forward strand.
ATTATTGTTCAGTAATACTTTCATTATTGTCGTTGCTTTAAAGGTGATTTAGGTAAAGGGGATTGAGTTAGTGTGGGTAATGAACCTGCCCTAAATCGTAGACTCCCCCATCGAGAGGGAAGCACAGCCAATGGGTGTGTGTGATCGCTGTCAAAGCCTTACACCAATATCAGCAGCAATATTCAGCTTTAAAAAATAATAATAATAATAATAATAATTTGAATTCATACTAAAACCCTGGTGGGAGTCCAGTGAAGCAGGAATATGTTTTTGTTGGCTCATATTTTCCGTTTCCGATTTTGGAGCATTTCTGAACGGTCCAAATTCATAACGAGGATTTTGGAGGGAAATAAGCGCTTCCTGTTGCCGTTGACATTTAAAGGAGAAGTACGCTCTGTCAGAACTGACACAAAACTGATGTAAAACACTTGTGCTTCTGAATTAACGACGCTATTAATTTGTACTCAGCGCACGGTAGGTGTCGATGCTTGTTCTTAATTCATTAAGGGTGTTTGTAAACGATGGTGAAAAATGGACATCGACTAAACTGTCAGTTATCGGCCTCCACAGAACCAGTATCGGCCCAGAGAAGTCCCTCGGGGTTAAACGGCTGCGTATCACAGGTCTTCAGTTCTGGTGGTGCATGTTTACTGACCCTGTGATCCCTGCATTATGCCTCATTAAGGCCTGTCCTCTCCTGTGCTCTGTTGTGGACGTATATTCAGCTTTGTGAAGGAGACATTGGGAATGGATATGTAATGTAATATAATATAGTCCTCACTTTCCTTCTCCTCTTGCATCTGGCCCTGAGGGGGTGAATCTGGTTTTCATGTGACAGAGAGAGGCAATAATGGGCTTTTTATTTTATTTGAATTATTTATTATTCTGATCTATGTGTTCATCTTTTTCTAGTAATATTCTAATTATTGTTATGTTAGACAATAGGGCGTAGTTAGACATTTTGTATTGTGTGTTTTGTATATGCTAGTAAAGCATCATTGAATTGAACTGAGAGACAGAGAGACAGACAGCACTAGGAATGCTTTATGGTGCCAAACATGCCACTCTCAGAATTCACATTTTTCAGACGCACACAGATGTGTGTGCAAGTGCGTGCGTGAGCGTGCGTGTGTGTGTGTGTGTGTGTGTGCGTGTGTGAGTGTGTGAGTGTGTGGGGAGGGGTGTATGTGAGTGTGTGTGAGTGTGAGTGTGTGAGTGTGTGAGTGTGTGTGAGTGTGTGTGAGTGTGTGTGAGTGTGTGTGTGTGTGTGAGTGTGTGTGTGAGTGTGTGTGTGCGTGCGTGCGTGCGAGTGTGAGTGTGTGGGGAGGGAGTGTGTGTGTGTGTGTGGGAGTGGGTGTGTGTGTGTGTGAGTGTGTGGGGAGGGGTGCCCAGAGGAAGGGGATGCTACTCTATGATTCATTGTGGCTTCCCCTGCTCTGTATCACACTCCTGCACTGATGTGTTGCATCATATTGTGTTATTTTAAGAGCCTCTGGACAAACAGAGCAGTGCGGTCTTACCGATAAACCAGCCTCCAGTGAAATGGGGACAGAGAGAGAGAGGGAGAGAGGGATAGAGATGGGGGGTGTATTTAAGAGAACAGAATGGAGATGGAGTGAGAGTGTGTTTGAGGAAGGGGGGACGCAGAGAGAGAGAGGGAGGGAGGGAGGGGGAGTTGGGGGTTGCACTGCCTCTTTCCTATTGGCTCACCATTACGGCATTCTCCCCGGAGGCCCCTCCCCCCCTCCTCTCTCTCTCTCTCTCTCTCTCTCTCTCTCTCTCTCTGTTCTCTCTCTCTCTCTCTGTGTGTGTTCACACGCCCTCCCTCCCTCCCTCCCTCCATCGCCCATTCAGAGCCTGCCGCGGCTCTTAGCAGCACTGAACGGGGAGCCAGTCACGTTCTCAGGGATGTCTACCATGAGCTCATCCGCCTGCAGCGCCCCAACCCTACCCCCCCTCTCCTCCGCCTGCACTCCTCCTCCTCCTCCTCTTCCCCTCATCTTCTAGCACAGCACCTGCAGCCTCTCCATCCTCCTCCGCTCTCTCCCTCTCTCTCTCCCTCCCTCTCTCCGCTCTCTCTCTCTCTCCCTCCCTCCCTCTCTCTCTCTCTCTCTCCTCCTCCCTCCCTCCTCTCTCTCTCTCTCTCTCCGTCGCTCTCCGTCTCCCGTCCAGCCCAGACCTCTGTCCCGGAGCTGTGCGATCAGCGTTGCGTTCGGGGGAACAAGGAGCTGTGGAGGGTGGGGTGGAAGGGGGCTGCGCTGTCCGACCGATCGGCAGGATTCTCCTCTTTTCCGTGCCGTTTTTTTTGTTTTTATTTTTTAAAGGGCTGACGTCTGCTTTACCCTCCCGTGATTATCGCCTCACACAGAAAACCAGCCGGAGCGGAAAAAACCCAAACAAACAAACAAGGACTTGATCTGTTTTATTTCTTAGAGAGAGAGGAAAGCTTTTGTAAATAACAGAGCGTGTGCAGTTCTCTCTCTCTCTCTCTCTCTTTCTCTCCCTCTCTCTCTCCCTCTTTCTCTCTCTCTCTCTCTCTCTCTCTCCGGTGGTTTGTTTTGAAGCTCTGAGTTGCCGATAGCGGATAACATCACTGCTTCCGGGGTTTCTGATCCTGCCGGACGTCTGTTTACGATCCTGACGGAAACTACCTCCTACTCCTCCTCTTCCTCCTCCTCCTCCTCCTCCTCCTCCTCTTCCTGCTCCTGGCTCCTCTTCCTGCCCCCCTGGCCCGTACAGGAGGGTGTTGGGGGAGCAGGTTAGGAGGGGAGGCTCAGGCACAGATCTAGCTTAGGGGGGGGTGAATGCGGCCGCTCCCGGCCCTGTGACCCCCGGTGTGTTTGGGGGGGGGGGGGTGTGGTGACCCTGGAGCGCAGGGGAGGGGGGGGCAGGAGGAGGGGGGGATTCAGCGGGAGATGTGTCGTCTCTGTCCTCTCTCCTGTTACTAGGCAACGGCTTATTAATCTGACAGTTCTGGAGAAGGAGGACGAGAGCAGATAGTAAACAGAGCAGGACGAGGAGGAGGAGGAGGAGTGTGAGTGTGGTGCCCTGAGACAGGAACAGGAAGAGAGGCTTTGAGACAGGAACAGGAAGTGAGGCTTTGAGACAGGAACAGGAAGTGAGGCTTTGAGACAGGAACAGGAAGTGAGGCTTTGTTTTCTGCGCTCCCCGGATGCTGCGGTCAGTCATGGAACCCCACCGCTGATGGTGTCCATGGATACGACCCCGGGGTCATCGGCGGGAGTGGCGACTCTCGCACGTCCGAGGCGGAGGGTCCGACAGGAAGTCACCGATGGGATTTAGAGTTTAGCGTTAAGTTTTGAAACGAAGATGAACTCGACCGTCTAATCTACGCCGTCGCGCTGTGACCCCGTCAGGCCCGGGAAAAACGCCCGCCTCGAGTCCTTCGCTAACGTTCGCTAATCGCCCAAAAGCACACAGACTGAGGTTGTGCGCACGTCTCTCTGGAGCTCGCTCACCCTGGCGGAGCTGAACTCAAACTCGAACCCGAGCCCTGGCACCGAGCTGGCCCGGGACACGCTGCTCAGCGCGCTGGAGTCCGCGACCCGCATCCTGCCCCCCGCCCCGCCCCCTCCGCTGCAGGGGGCGAGGAGGAGGAGGGGGCGCTGGGGAGGACCCCGCGGGCCTGGTCACTGACTGTGCCTGTCGGGTGATGGGGCTGCTGGCCATGGGGCACCGGCTGTTCGTCCCCAAGCTGCTGGCGGTGAGCGCCGGCCCCAGGGCCTCTCTCTGCTCTGGATAAGAGCGTCTGCCAGATGCCTTAATGTGAATGCAAATGGTTCTGTGTGTCTCAGTAGGTAGAGTGTGGTTCTGTGTGTCTCAGTAGGTAGAGTGTGGTTCTGTGTGGCTCAGTAGGTAGAGCATGGTTCTGTGTGTCTCAGTAGGTAGAGCGTGGTTCTGTGTGTCTCAGTAGGTAGAGCGTGGTTCTGTCTCAGTAGGTACAGCGTGGTTCTGTGTGGCTCAGTAGGTAGAGCGTGGTTCTGTGTGTCTCAGTAGGTAGAGCGTGGTTCTGTGTGGCTCAGTAGGTAGAGTGTGGTTCTGTGTTCAGTAGGTAGAGCGTGGTTCTGTGTCTCAGTAGGTAGAGCGTGGTTCTGTGTGGCTCAGTAGGTAGAGCGTGGTTCTGTGTGGCTCAGTAGGTAGAGCGTGGTTCTGTGTGGCTCAGTAGGTAGTGGTTCTGTGGTTCTGTGTGGTCTCAGTAGGTAGGTAGTGGTGTGTGGCTCAGTAGGTAGAGCGTGGTTCTGTGTGTCTCAGTAGGTAGAGCGTGGTTCTGTGTGTCTCAGTAGGTAGAGTGTGGTTCTGTCAGTAGGTAGAGCGTGGTTCTGT
>JAINUG010000116.1:2327500-2330000 GCA_029706075.1 Aldrovandia affinis
GGCTCAGCTCCGTGAGGGGCAGTCAGAGCGCTCTCCCCCGGCCTGCGCACTCTCCGCCTGTCCCTCACACCTGCCACCATGATGGAGGAGGTGTCCATCACCGTGGCCTACGATGCCCACGTCATCAACCAGGTCTCCGAGGAGGACTTCCTGGCCAGCCTGGTGGCCCACTCCAGACCCAAGCCCGTGGTAGGTCTCACGTTTCGCCCCGGACGCTTCCGAGACGGAAATCTCACCGTTCTGTCCGTCAAACGCAGGAGAGATCGGATACCAGCATGAGAAACACCTGCCTAAGAGCAGGCAGGGGAGAGTGCAGACTGTCTGTCCTACTTAAATACTGTGTGTGTGTGTGTGTGTGTGTGTGTGTGTGTGTGTGTGAGTGTGTGTGTGTGTGTGTGTGTGTGTGTGTGTGTGTGTGTGTGTGTGTGTGTGTGTGAGAGTGTGAGTGTGAGTGTGAGTGTGAGTGTGTGTGTGTGTGTGTGTGTGTGTGTGTGTGTGTGTGTGTGTGTGTGTGTGTGTGTGTGTGTGTGTGTGTGTGTGTGTGTGTGTGAGTGTGTGAGAGTGTGTGTCTGTGTCTGTGTGTGTGTGTGTGTATTTGTGTCTGTGTGTGGTACGAGGTTCTCTGTGTCTCAGTAGGTAGAGTGTGGTGTTGGCAACGCTTAAGTTGTGGGTTCAATCCCCTACATATACTGCGTGTTTCGCCCACATGTCTGTGCATGTGTTTAAGTTATACCAGTATAACGCTTACATCTTAAATAAGTGTGTGTGCTGTGTGGTTTGAGCGTGTGTGTGTGTGTGTGTGTGTGTGTGTAAGTGTGTGTGCTGTGTGGTTTTGAGCGTGGAGGAAGCTGAGCTCTGTGACAGCACTGAAATCAGGCTGCCAGTTTGTCTTCATTGGCTGTATTTTTAGCTCAAAAGAAACTTTGTTCCTATGGTCTTCGGTTTAATGTGCGCGAGGTTGAGCGAGCGCGTGAAATTAGCCGTACGATTTAAACAGGCTTCTGTGTGTCGCGACCCAACTTCTCTTTAAATGTTCGTTTGAATGTAGATGAGGGCCGTAATGTCCCTGTTTAAAAGGCAATTGGAGAGAATTCAGAGCTGAGTGAATGTGGCTCATGAGCCCTGTGCTTTATTAGTGATGAACACTGAGAGTATAAAGTGCTTTATTAGTGATAATTACTGAGAGTATAAAGTGCTTTATTAGTGATGAACACTGAGAGTGTAAAGTGCTTTATTAGTGATGAACACAGAGTGTAAAGTGCTTTATTAGTGATGAACACAGAGAGTGTAAAGTGCTTTATTAGTGATGAACACTGAGAGTGTAAAGTGCTTTATTAGTGATGAACACAGAGAGTGTAAAGTGCTTTATTAGTGATGAACACTGAGAGTGTAAGGCGCTTGATTCACAGAGCTGCTCTCTGTACCTCACCTCCAGCGCTGGTCAGGGTCAATTGCAAATGACTACACACAGGTGGGAGGGGAATTCAAATGGCTGTTTTGCACAGTGAAATGTTTTGTTTTGTGCGTGTGTGCGTGTTTGTGTGCGTGTTTGTGCGTGCGTGTTTTTGGTACACGTTTGGTGTGTATTTGTCTGTTGGTGTGTATGTCTGTTTGTATTTGTCTCATTTCCTGGGTTTATTGTGTGCTGCAGGGGGTCCTGCTGAATGCCGAGGGGCAGAGGGGAACTGGGAGGGCTGGTTTCTGTGGTTGTACAGGGTTAGGGTTAGGGTTTACAGCCGTGAGGTTTGCATGTACGACTGGCTGACTCTCTGTCTGTCTGTCTGTCTGTCTGTCTGTCTGTCCATTTGACCCGCGGACCCTTCTCCCCTTACCCATGATCCGTGTGTGTGTGTGTGTGTGTGTGTGTGTGTGTGTGTGTGTGTGTGTGTGTGTGTGTGTGTGTGTGTGTGTGTGTGTGTGTGTGTGTGTGTGTGTGTGTGTGTGTGTGTGTGTGTGTGTGTGTGTGTGTGAAACCGAGCTGTGTGAACTGCAATTGTTTGGACGTGTGAACGAGATGAAACCAGTATGTCTGGTACAATGTGGGGTGGGGGTGTGGGCAGGTACAGTTATTTGAGGGCAGTTGTCACCTTGGTAACAGTGGGGCTGGGAGTGGGAGGGCTGGGAGTGGGAGGGGCCAGGTGCGTGTCACACAGGCCACCACAGTCTCTGTGGAACTGATGCTTTTTCCACTAACGTTATAAATGCCTGTTCTGTGAAACCTGTCCTTTTGTCCCTCCTGGGCTTCCGTCCTCAGAGCTGTCTCCTGGTCAAGCTTCTGTTTCATTCAGTAATGGGGCGACACGTGACTACATACAGACTAAATACATTCTTACTTGTATTAATGCCAGTGATGTGCTTTTTTCCTTTGGCTGTGTGTGTGTGTGTGTGTGTGTGTGTGTGTGTGTGTGTGTGTGTGTGAGTGTGTGTGAGTGTGTGTGAGCGTGTGAGCGTGTGCGTGAGCGTGTGAGCGTGTGAGCGTGTGAGCGTGTGAGCGTGTGAG
>JAINUG010000116.1:2335000-2447500 GCA_029706075.1 Aldrovandia affinis
AGTTTGCATTGATCAAAATGCCCAGCCAGCAAAGATTTGTCATCTATATTGCGAATGTAAATTTTGTGCTCACTAATTCTCGTTTAAAATGTTTTACCTGGGTGGGAATGTGAAGCAGCAGTTAATTACACTAATACAATTCTGACAGGCGAAATTGCCCTCTGTACACGAGACAAAAATCTGTCTGGAGTTCAGATGTAGTGCTTTTCACAGGGAGATTTCTGGACCTTTCTGGACACAGCTCTAGGACATGCCTCAAAAGCTAATTTACCATACCTCAGATTTCTATTTTTATTAGTGTCGAGAAAGCCCCATTTTGTAACTGGTTCCTCTGCAATGTTTTTTGATTACAGATTTAGAAGTCTTCGCACATTTTGAAATCCAATTGTAATTCGGGATGTAAGTGAATAACTGCCAATATCTGGTGATCAGTGTAAATTGATCTTGTGCAAGAAAAACGTTCCTTTGTTTGAAGATGAGAGACTTGAGTTCTGCTCATGATTAGGGCTGATTGCTGACAGATTTTCTTCATTTTATTCCCACTTAGATTGGATAGAAATCGCTCTGTTCATTTTTACAGTCGTCTCAGTGGCACCACCTGCTGGTTTAAATGCTCCACTACAGCCTTTTTCACCCACGGGTTATTCGAGATTCCTTTGATACTAAAGCCCCCCGTCTGTGCAGGTGCCCACCAAGAAGCTGAAGAAGTTTGAGAAGGAGTACCAGTCCCTGAGAGAGAGCCAGCTTCAACAGGAGGACCCCATCGACAGGTACCAGGTAAGGTTGCCCCCTGCAGCATGCAGCATGCAACTGCACGCACGCACAGCTAGTATTCCCCATCACTGCCCTTTCTGTGCTGAGAGAGAACTGCAGGAGGATGAGCCTAGATCAGGGGTGTCAGACTCATTCCATCGAGGGCCGAGTCCATGCAGGGTTTTTGCCTTAACCAGTGCACTACACCAGGTGATTTCAATTAGTTCAATTAGTACTTGGTTGAAGAAGTGATCCAGTTTGTGAAATCACCTGGTGTAGTGCATTGGTTGCAACAAAAACCTTAAATAAACACCTCCATCATGAAGAGATTTGGTCGCCAGTTTTACCCTCGCCCGGAAAGTGGGTGTGACAGTTGGGAACAGTTTCCAGTGCTGTATGACAGTAAATCGCCCACAAGTATTTGACTTTGTCATTCCACTGTAATTTATTTTCAGAAGATGCATCAGCTTCAGTGATAGGGAGACAGGATATTCAATGATAATGATGCGAAGCTGAGTCGTTTTTGGTGGGTGTGTAGAATGTGTGCAGTGAGCCAGCAGTGAACAGGCTGGCTTGTGACCCCCTGCCCCCCCCCCCCGCCCCCTGTGACCCCCCCCCCCCCTGTGTCCTTTCTCTTGTCCTGTCTCAGTTCCGCTGTGTTTAGACGCAGGCCCCGCCACACACTGACAAAGAGGAGAATGAAGGGATGTTAAGAGTCGAGCACAAACGCTTTTCCCCTCTCCACGGTATCGAAACGTGTGACGAGACCACAGATAGGAGGCAGACTTTGACTCGATGCTGCGGTTCCTCCCTGTCTATCATGTGTTTTTGTGTGTTTTTAATTTTGATTCAGTTCCATGTTCCATGCTTAATTTAATTTGGACAAAACTGAAATACCTCTGTTTGTACCTCTGAGCTGAAACGGGATCCTGTTGTTTATGCACGTGACATACGTACATCGCTCTTCAAAAGGAAAGCTGACATATTAGTTCCTGAAGCTGAGTTCTTGAGCGCTTTGTTTGTGAGCTGCCTGGTTGTGGTTCAGTTCAGGAGCCTCTCCTCCTGATCCAGCTGTTGTTTGAACTAGGACATTTTTTCATTTGAAATCCTGTTTGGATTTGAAACCACTGTGGAAGAGCCCATGCTGTTGTCATTTATCTGTTTGCCAGTCATTCGTTTGTCAAACATTCATCTCAGTATTGTTTTGTTTTGTATGTTAATGTGTTTTGACAAATAAAATATATATTTGTACTTTTTTTTAAATTTTATTTTTTTACAAAAAACCCACAATAAAGTTTTGTATTTCAAAGAATCATGCTGGTTGTCAGAGTAGGTCTTCAGCGGGTCTTGGAACATGCTGGGGTCCTTGTTTGTTTTCCCTGGAATCCAATGAAGTGAAACCTCAGATGACTCTGTAACGGGGAGCTCTTCGCTGTGCCTCTGTGTGTGTTGCTCCTCCCCCCGTCACCCCCCCGTTCAGCCAATCAGCGTGTGCGGCCGGTGGCCACGGTGACAGGGTGCTGAAGGAGAGGAAGGTGGAGGCTGCCCCCGCAGGCTGCGGTGGACACTGCGCAGTGAGCGGGGCGGTGGACACTGCGCAGTGAGCGGGGCGGTGGACGGTGCACACAGTCGTGTTGTGCGTGCGGGTGTTGTGTTAGGAGCGGCGTGGCCGTGTTGTGACTGTGTGTAGGTGAGATCAGGTAAGCCACCGCTCCGCTCCGGTCAGCGCAGCGCTCTGTGAGATTCCTGCTGTGTGCCTCGTCCCCTCTGCCAGCTCCACCACTGCTGTCAGTCTCGTTTTTCTCACTCGACTTTGTCAGTGTTGTTGTGCAGCGTTTTGTGGTGTGTAGTGTATTTGTGTCGTATTCATGTGTTTTGAACACTTCTCTCTTATTCGCGTTGTTAGCGTATGTTCGCCTGCCTGCGTCGAGGTGTGTGTGTGTGTGTGGGAACAGCTCTGTCACTGTTCTGGCTTCTTGTCTCTGACCTTTTCGAGCGCTGTCTCTGACCTTTCATCTCTGACCTTCAGACACACGGATACGGGACTCTCCGCACGTCCACACACACCATTATAGAACCCTGACTCGTCCAAGCTCTCTGATTTTACCACATCAGCAGCTTCTCATATAGAGCCTTTCCAGTCAGACATTCAGGTGTAGAACTCTTACATCCTGACATTGTGATCTATATAACGTACACAGTACCACCCTACATTCTGGAAAAGACTCTGAACTGGCACGTCAGATGGGCCAAAAGCAAGATAAAGTTTTGTGTTTCTTTTATTGATTCCTCCACCCTAAAGTGATGGGCGCTTAGAGACGAGAGGGACTGGGGAGAAAGAGGCTCATCTTTACAACAAGGGGGACTCAAAGCTGCACAGGGGATTCGTCTCCACTGCCCAGTCACAGAAAACGTGTCTCTCTTTGACCGTACGCCCTGTTTGCGTTGTGTTAATGAACTCCCCCGTGATCCACTCGTAACACACACACATAATTGCATCGTATCACATTGGGGGGGTAGTGGCCAGATGGTCAGTGTTTCCCACGTGCGAATGAGAATTCTATCATTCAGTTTATAGACTGCTGTTAACTTTGAGTTTGGCTTTCTGTCTGGATAGTATGGTTAGCTTGTCAGTTTTGTTAGTCCAAATATCCCTGTGCTTCAGTGTCATGCCGTCGTGCAGCGCTACAATTACAATGCAGCGTACCTCACCAACGATATAAGTGACCATTTACGTACAACGTAAACAAACAGAACTCGTTTTTTCTTGCAGCGTTCCCTCAGGACGGCAGAAGCAGCCATCCTCAGTGTGTGAATGTGTCGCTGTCCGTTACGGCCTCTCTGGTCCTCTCTGGCCCTCTCTGGCCCTCTCTGACCCTCTCTGGCCCTCTCTGGCCCTCTCTGGCCCTCTCTGGCCCTCTCTGGGCCCTCTCTGGCCCTCTCTGGGGCTCTCTGACTCTCTCTGGCCCTCGTTCTGGGCACGCTGTTGCTCCTCCTCTGTTAAAACGCTGCGTTCCCCTCCCTGACCCCGCTGTGTGTGGTTTTGTGTGTGTCCGTTCCTCCAGAGGGAGAATCGGAGGCTGCAGGAGGCCAGCATGCGCTTGGAGCAGGAGAATGATGACCTCGCCCACGAGCTGGTCACCAGCAAGATCGCCCTGCGGAACGACCTGGACCAGGTAGGCACCGTGCTGCCCCCGCGTGAGTGCGGCTTACGTGCCAAGCGTTAGCACGTTAGCGCGCGTACACTACGAGCCGCGCAGTGATGTAGTGCTACGATATGAGGGGCATAGTGACAGAGCGCTATGCTACGCTACGAGGCGCGCAGTGACGGAGTGCTACGCTACGAGGCGCGCAGTGACGGAGCGCTATGCTACACTATGAGGCGCGCAGTGACGCAGCGCTACACTACGAGGCGCGCAGTGACGCAGCGCTATGCTACGCTACACTACGAGGCACACAGTGACGCAGCGCTACACTATGAGGCACACAGTGACGCAGCGCTGGCTCTCCGCAGGCCGAGGACAAGGCTGACGTGCTGAACAAGGAGCTGCTGAACACCAAGCAGCGGCTGGTGGAGACGGAGGAGGAGAAGCGCCGGCAGGAGGAGGAGACCGCGCAGGTACCCGAACGCATGGCGACTGTAGCCCTGGCAACGGTGGTGATGATGATGATGACCATTATTTTTTTTATATATATATTTTTTAATCTATTGTTTCTGATATTTTTCCCCATCTTCCTTCCAATTTAGTAGCCAATCACACCCTCTATTTTCATGTCAATCCCCCTCGTATTGTGAGTTTGCTGCCGTAGCCCTGAGACCGGCAGTGACAAAGGCGAAGTATTGTCTCCTCTGAGACGGCACTCACCAAGCAGTCGACCGTAACTCCAGTACACACAGAGCCACTCCTATACGCAGCGAACTCATATCGGCTTCCCTCCCCCTCCCCCTCCCTGGGGCGGACAGCCAATCGCCGCCCCTAGTGGCACTCCCGGCCAGAGCAGACTCTGGCGCAGCCGTTGGAATGGAACCCCGGTCGCAGTGGCCAGTGTCAAATGTTGTAACCGCTAGACCACCCGAGAGGCCATGATGAGACCATTATTATAACGATTATTATATTATTATATGAGATATTATTTATATATATTATATTATATTATTATAACCTCATCATGATCTGTTATTGTCCCTGATGGTGCTCAGCGTCACACCCCTTCTTTATCATCGTTGTTCCCAGCGCGGGAATGATCCTCCATTGTGTTTATATCTAGTTAGCAGTCTGGTTTATTACAGCTTGCTTTAATCTCACACCGTTTCCACCTCTCCCTCCCATGAGAGTGTGTGTGTGTGTGTGTGTGTGTGTGTGTGTGTGTGTGTGTGTGTGTGTGTGTGTGTGTGTGTGTGTGTGTGTGAGTGTGTGTGTGCTTGCTTTAATCTCACACCGTTTACGTCTCTCCCTCCCGTCAGCTGAAGGAGGTGTTCAGGAGAGAGCTGGAGAAAGCCGAGTCTGAGATCAAGAAGACGACGGCCATCATTGCCGAGTATAAACAGGTAGAGCCGCGTCCCGTAGTGATGATGTCACAGTGCCGCCACAGTCTCATACACAGAGCACATGTGCGTAGTGATGATGTCACAGTGCCGCCACAGTCTCATACACAGAGCACATGTGCGTAGTGATGATGTCACAGTGCCGCGTCCCGTAGTGATGATGTCACAGTGCTCAGGGCCCACTAAGCCAGGGTCCTCTCTAGCATACAGTGAGCACCATCATTCTTTGGACACTGTACTCTAACACAGTTCTGTTCTCGAGTTTGAAAGGATACAATACAAACGGTTCATCCGATATGGATGAAAATACCCTCAAATTAAAGCTGACAGTCTGCACTTCAACCTCATTCTCCTCATTTGTATCCTTTCAATCTCAAAGTGCTAGAGTACAGAACCAAAATAACAAAAAATGTGTCACTGTCCAATGAATTCTGGTGCTCACTGTATCTCCTGATTTGAAGGCCCTATTGAAAGGTTTGACCAGTGTCCTCATTACAGGGCACAGTGTCACATCCACGCTAAGCGAAGAGGCTAAAGGTGTTGCCTTCACTGGCAGCATATTTGATGTATGCATGATGTAGGGCTGGCAGTGTAGTGTAATGGTTAGGGAGCTGGACTTGTAACTCAGAGGTTGCTGGTTCAATTCCCAGGTGGGGGCACTGCTGTCGTACCCTTGAGCTAAAGGTACTTAATCTGAATTGCTTCAGTAAAATATCCAGCTGTGTAAATGGATTGTATGTAAAGAAATGTAAACTGTGTAAGTCGCTCTGGATAAGAGCGTCTGCTAAATGCCTGTAATGTAAATGTAATGCATGTTGTGTGAAGCCTTTAAGATGTAGAGTGAGTGACAGCGTGATGATGCTGTCTGCTTCAGATCTGCTCCCAGCTCAGCACTCGGCTGGAGAAGCAGCAGGCCGCCACGAAGGAGGAGCTGGACATCGTCAAGGTGGGACACGCCTCTGCCTCATTATCGGCCTTTTATCTCATATATATATATACACACACACATATATGCAGTCAAGCCGGAAAGTCTGCACACCCCTTTCACCCTCTCCATGTTTCATTGCGTTACAGACTTATTCTACAATAGATTAAGTTCATTTTTTGTCTCAAAATTCTACACAAAATAGCCCATAATGACAAAGTGAAAACAGTTTTTTAGACATTTGTGCTAATTTATGTGTGCAGACTTTCCGGCTTGACTGTATATACACAAATATATGCTTTGGATAAAAGTGTCTGATATACAGTACCAGTCAAAGGTTTGGACACACCTTCCATCTGGATTACAGCCAATCGGGCACTCCTTCATTCTTCAGCAAGATAACGACCCGAAACACACCTTGAAGTTGTGCAAGAACTATCTGGTGAAGGAGGAACGTGAACGACAACTCAAACTAAAGACCTGGCCTGCCCAGTGTCCAGACCTCAATCCCATAGAACTTGCATGGGACAAACTGGAAAGGAAGAGTCAAAGCAAAGCAACCCACAAGTTTCTCTGGGAATTGCTGCAGGATAGCTGGGAAAACATGTCGGGTGATTTCCTGCTAAAACGTATTAAACGTATTAATTCTCAGGCCAAAGGGTGACTATTTTGAGAAATCCAAGATTACATTTTCAATTCAATTTTCTTGAACATTGCTTTGATGTTCCTTTTGTTTATTGTTAGATGCGTTTTTTGTCATTTTCAAGTATTTACAGAAGCGTATACGGTGTAAAACATTGTCAATTATGAGATAAACCTAGTTTCCAGCAGGTGTGTCCAAACTTTTGACTTGTACTGTATATATATATATATATATCCGACTTACAGTAGTGAATGCATGCATTTTTCAGTATATGTGATCTCAGTGGGAATTGAACCCACAACCTAAGCGTTGCCTACGCCATGTTCTACCTACTGAGACACACAGAACCACGCTTTACCTACTGAGCCACACAGAACCACGCTCTACCTACTGAGCCACACAGAACCACGCTCTACCTACTGAGCCACACAGAACCACGCTCTACCTACTGAGCCACACAGAACCACGCTCTACCTACTGAGACACACAGAACCATGCTGACCATCTCTCTCCCTCTCCCTCTTGCTCTCTCTCTCTCTCTCTCTCTCTCTCTCTCTCTCTCTCTCTCCCCCTCTCTCTCCCTCTCTCCCCCTCTCTCTCCCCTCTCTCTCAGAGTAAGGTGATGGCGTGTGGCCGCTGTAGGGAGGTGTTCAGTAAGGAGGGCCCGCTCCAGTTGCCGGCGGTGAGCAGGGATGAGCGCGCCCCGGAGGAGGACGAGGAGAAAGACTCGCTGAAGGCCCAGCTACGGGAGCTGGAGCTGGAGCTGGCCCAGACCAAACTGCAGCTGGTGGAGGCCAAGTGCAAGATCCAGGTCAGTCTGACACACACACACACACACACACACACACACACACACACACACACACACACACACACTCACACACACACACACACACACACACACTCACTCACACACACACACACACCACACACACACTCACACACACACTCACTCACACACACACACACACACACACACACACACACACACACACACACACACACACACACACACTCACTCACACACACACACACACTCACACACACTCACACACACACACACACTCACACACACACACACACACACTCACACACACACACACACACTCACACACACACACACACACGCCCAGCTGGAGCTGTGTTCAACATTTTAAAGATCGTTTGAGTTGCTTTTTTTATTTTTTTTATTTTTTATTTTGTTTGATTTTCTCCCGTTTTTCTCCTAATTTGGAGGCCAATTACTCCCACTATTTTCAGGTCAATCCCTCCCTCATAGTTCGCTGCTGTAGCCCTGAGACCGGCGGCGATGAAGGCAAAGTATCATCTCCTCCGAGCCGGCACTCGCCAAGCCGACAACCAAAACACTGGCACCCCAGAGCCGCTCCTATACGCAGCGAGCTCATATCGGCTTCCCTCCCCCCTCCCTGGGGCAGACAGCCAGTCGTCGCCCCCTAGTGGCACTCCCGGCCAGAGCAGACTCTGGGATCAATCAGCACCACTCGGGAAGCCCCTTATTTTTGTTTTGTTATTTTTTTGTTTGTTTCAGATTTTCCCCCCGGTTTCCCTCCTAAATTTGGTGGCCAATCACACTCTCTATTTCTTTCAATTTACCCCCCTATGAGACCACCTCTCATCCTCAAGCCAGTTGTTTCCCGTACAGGGACGCCTTTTGCACTTCTCGGCGAAACCCGTGCCGGCTCACCCTCCCCCCTCCCTCTGGGGCAGTCAACCAATCACTGCCCTCGATCGGGGCTCCCGGCCAGAGCCGGGTTTCGAACCGTGGCCGCAGTGGGCAACCTGCATTCCGGTCGAATGCCTTTACCACTGCGCCACCCGAGGCCCCTTTGAGTCGCTTATTTCAGCTCGAGTGGCGTGTGTTTACCCCCTGCAGCCTGCTGAAGGTCGTTGCGTTCCACAGTTCCACAGCCTTACCCCCTGCAAGGTCGTTGCGTTCCACAGTTTCTTTATTAATGTTCGTTTCTCCTCTTTAATCGCTCAGGAGCTGGAGCACCAGAGGGGAGTGCTGATGAACGAGATCCAAGCCGCCAAAAACTCCTGGTTCAGCAAGACGCTCGGCTCCCTCAAGACGTCCACGAGCAACCAGCCACCGTCCTCTCCCAAAGAAGGGCCCTAGAGCGCCCCCTTCAGGCAGCGGACAGCCCCGCGGAGCGGAGGGGAGGGGAGGGGAGGGGAGGGGAGGGGCTGGAGGAGGAGCTGCTGCTGCTGAATGAGCAGGAGAAGGATCTCATGAACATTATTAGATTAGTAACACAACATGGCAATGCAGTGTTCCCTTTCCAGGAGGAGAGACTGGTGCACCCCCTGAAGAGACCACAGGTCGAGAGGGGCGGGGAGGAGGGGGAGGGGAGGGGGCAGGGGGGGGGGGGGGGGGGGGAGGGGGGGGGGGGAGGGGGGGGGGGGGGGGGGGGGGAGGGGGGGGGGGAGCACACAGTGAGCCATTCCTGCATCTCACACGCTGGTCTGAAACAGGAGGGGGAATGACAGAATCATAAATAGAATTAAAATGTCATTTAAACGCTTTAGGGAGGTTTGATCAGTGGTAGACTCGTCATCGTGTGAAACTGATCTGGCAAAACATCAGGAGAAGGCTTTCTTCGTCTGTCCTTCCCTGGCGGCAGCGGAGAGAGCGTTGGGTCTCTGACCCGCCTCCGCTGTGGAGCAGGTTTTTAACGTCACATTGCGCCATCTGGTGGCTCCGTAACGTAACTGCAGATTGGACAGCAGGACCCTGACTGTGAAAATGAGAGACGCAGAAACGCAGACACCGTCTCCCCTCGCGTCTCCTCCCCTCTTCCGTGAGCGAAGGAGCGAAACGCCGCGGAGCGCAGGGTCGTCGTTACGAGCGGGCGGGGGCTTCGCTGTGGCCGGGGCAGAGCTGGCCAGCGGCTGAGCTGACCAATCGCTGAGTTGGCCAAGTGGCTGCTGGCCAGTGGCTGACCAATCGCTGTCACAGATGAGTGTGGATGTGAGAGTCGCGGTATTAAAGGTTTTCCCTCCTGCTCACCGTCCGCCGCTTGTGATTCCGTGTAACTCCGCGCGTTCGCTGCCAGCGGACAAAGACAACGGCTGCAAATGTAATCGCAGACATAAACAAACCAACGCAATACAGTATATTTAACAGCACATAAATATGTAGGACTGCTGCACATTGTAGTCCTATTTATACTTTTCAGAAAGGGGATACTGCATTCAGAAACTTTTCTCTTTTTTTTTTTCCCCTCGTTTTCTATATATATAAAGATTAAATAAACATTGTTCTGTCATATAGAAATATGTATAACTAATTATTGATCATTTTTAATCTTGTACAGTCCTAAAAAGGAAAAGTAAGAAGAAGTGCTTTGTTATTTTTTACTATTTTGAATTTGAATGTCATCTTTATAAATGTGGACTACTCTAAGCACACTGTAAATTCTGCTGTTGTTTTAAGAATCTACACCCAGTGACATTCCGGCTCCCGCTCCTATTCACCCCCCCCCATAGTGTGTGTCACCCTCCCAGTGCTGGAGTGATCTCACGTGGAATCTGTCATAGAACCTCCAAAATGTTGGAGGCCAATGGCATCTCCTCCGCTTATAGAGTTAGTCATGAGTAATCGAAAAGGGTGTGTGTGTGTGTGCGCGCGTGCGTGCGTGTGTGAGTGTGTGAGTGAGTGAGTGCGTGTGTGTGTGTGTGTGTGTGTGTGTGAGAGTGCGTGTATATGTGTGTGTGAGTGTGCGTGCGTGCGTGCGTGCGTGACTGTGACTGTGTGCGTGCGTGACTGTGTGTGTGTGTATATGTGTGTGTGTGTGACTGTGTGTGCGTGCGTGCCTGACTGTGTGTGACTGTGTGTGTGTGTATATGTGTGTGTGTGTGTGTGCGTGACTGTGCGAGACTGTGTGTGTGTGTGAGACTGTGTGTGTGTGTGACTGTGTGAGACTGTGAGACTGTGTGTGTGTGTGTGTGTGTGTGTGTGTGTGTGTCCCATGCTGCACAAGGAGCTCATGCAAACACAAATGTGCCAAGAAGTGTTCTCTGAGCCGTTTGGAGAGGCTGTGCTTCTGTTTAGTGGGGGTCGTGTTCTGCACTGTGTTTCCACGGTCTTTTGTTGTTGGTCATTCTTGTTAACTCTTGATCGAGAGAAATGGTTCCCCCACAAGGCTGCCTTTCATTCGGAACCAGGAGGAGCTGTTCAGAGGTGCCCTGAGCACAGTGTGAAGACAGAAGCCCTTCGCAAACGTAGAGGCGGATATACCGCTCAGCTCAGAGAGGAGAGCTCCCTGCAGCCGTGTGCTGGCCCACCTCTCACCGTTTAGCGGTCGGTTTGGGTTTGAAAAATATCTCCATCTTATAAGCAGGAAGCTTGCTTCAGGTTACAACACTACAGAAGTGTCTGTTCCGTTCAGACTCACATTATATCATGTTCCCTTTCCTCCTTGTCATGTAGGCCTAAGTCGGTGGATATTTGTGATGGCGTGCTTGTTTTAGTCCGGTGTAATGACCGAGGTGCTTTTCTCCAGAAGTGCTTCATTCAGTATAGATTTTAACCATTTATTTTCCAACTTGCATGTACCTTATTTGCACCAACATTAGCCAGTGACTTCCATATCTGAGTAAGTGGTGTACGTACAGGTAATACTAAGAACAGATGTTTTCGTTTTTTGAATTTTTATTTATAATAAAAATGCTGCCAAAATATATTCTACAGTACAGTAAAGCAAAACAGGAATTCTGCTTGTCATTAAGATTTAATGAGTGCAAATCAATGTGCATTTTGTGTTACAATGGTTAGCCAATTAACACATTTTACCGTGGGAGGGACTTGTCCTTTCCACGTCTCTGTCATCTCCCTGTGAATCAGTGACATGGCTGTGATGTCATTCCGATGGTCCTTTCTGTACAGTACTCGTCTGACTTACATGAATAAACTTCCGTTTCTCTGTACGCCGATGCGTTCTGTCATTGTTCATGCTGGCGTTACAAAAGGCAGCAACGATGTTGGATTAAATGCAAATTGATTAGCAACAGACATGGATTTGTCAAGTTTTTTTTTTTTTTTTACATATTTGTGAACATTTTGCGTCTGCACTTTCATAGCTGTTTAATTACAGCAACTGTCTTTACATCTTTATCAGTTGTAATGACTTGAGACTCGTCGACCGCTGGGAGTCGATGAAATGAATGGACGCACACTCAGTCCAATAACCTCCATCTCAAATGGGGTGCAGTGGCAGGAAAAAACCCGAACCATAGACGTCGTGAAAATGAGAATCATCAGGCATGCATTCTGATGTGGAATTTTCTTTAAAAAGAATGAAAGTTGTTCCTTCGTACCTTTGTTAGTAGAAAAATGTATGCAGGCTGAAGTCTTTGTTTCCGTGTTTCAAAATGTATTTCTTTAATAGAGTAGAGAACATACTGGGTCTGTCCCCTCAAGTACAGATAGACAAATAACCAAAGATGCAGACAGAATGGTGGTACGTTATACATTGTGATGGGTCTCCCACACCCTTCCCAATGGCACCAAATGGCCATTGTCTTAGACACATCAGGGGGGAAGACACAAAAAGGGGGATTAGATGGAGTGCAGACTCTCATGTCTGTTCCAACACATTCCACAAACACAGCACTGCTCACAGTAAACGTCATTTAGTCCAGTTCACAGAGAGAGGGGTGTTCCAGCGACCAGGCCCCCAGCTGTGCACACTCCCAACTGCATCATGCATTTGAAACTAGAAGCATTAAACACTTGAGCAGTATCTGCAACTTCAGGGAGGGAGAGTACATTTAATATAATAACAATAATAATATATGCCATTTAGCAGACGTTTTTATCCAAAGCGACTTACAGTAGTGAATGCATACATTTTTGTGGCCCCAGTGGGGATTGAACCCACAACCTAAGCGTTGCCAACGCTGTGCTCTACCAACTGAGCCACAGAGAACCACTTACAAGATGTGCATTAATACATGGTAAGATCAATCATAGTTTGCGCAAGAGATCAGTGCAGTAATACAGCGATAGACATCATTGCAGGCAGCTGCGCACCATACCTGTAACACTGGGGAGGAAAAGGTTAGTCTTTTTTTTTTTTTTTTTTTTTTTTGAGGAGTAAGCACGGATACATAGTGTTGAACAAGTAGGCAGTGGTGACGACCAGTGGAGTAGAGTCTGAAAAGGTGGGTTTTAGTTAGAGTCTACAGTTACACTGCACAAGAACCAGCAGCAGACCTGTGGGAATTTTTTTTTGAGTCGCCCCATGTTCTGTCGAAGAAAGTCCGTAAAATGGGAACAATGTAGCCTACAATATTACAGTTACACTGCACAAGAACCAGCAGGGAAAGGAGAATGACAGAAAAGGCAGAATGTCTTCACGCCTGTTCTGCCACTGAGGCCTTGGAGGGGATGTCATCAAAGTAGTTGTCTGCGAAGCGGAGCATCTGCAGTAGGGCGGACAGCAGCAGGACATCGCAGCTCTCCTGCAGCTCCAGCTCAAAGCAGTAGTTCTTCACTGGGACCACGCAGGACACAGGGATTCCCAGCTGAGCGCTCAGCTCCTGGATCTGCAGGATTGGGTAGTGCTTAATCAGCTTGAGCACAGCTTTATGAGACTGCCCTGAAAATATCGCCCTGCGGACATCGCCCTGCAGATATCGCCCTGCAGACATCGCCCTGCAGACAGTTCCTACAGCAGGTACGGAGGGTGACATTCTGTCATTCTTTAAAAAAGAATCATTTTATTTTCCGATTTCACCCGATTTTCTCCCAATTTGGTAGCCAATTACCCGTGTGCTTAGTTCAATCCATAGTCCTGTGACCGGCAGTGACAAGGGTGTAGCGCTGCCTCCTCCGAGACAACACTCACCGTGCCGTCGACTGTAATTCCGGTACCCCAGAACCACTCCTGTGCACAGCGAACTGTGTGTGTCGGCTTCCCTCCCCCCTCCCTGGGGCGCACAGCCAATCGCCGCCCCCTAGTGGCACTCCTGGCTGTAGCGAGACGGGGAATTGAACCCCGGTCTCCGTGGCCAGCGTCGAACGTTGTAACCACTGGACAATGCGGGAGGCCCACATTCTGTCATTCTAACAGAACTGCGTGCGTGTGTGTGTGTGTGTGTGTGTGCGCGTGTATACGATGGAAGCGTGCGCTTGTGTGTGCATGCACAGTGCACAGTGCAGGATGCCTAGCCTGCTGTTCTCCCAGGCCCCAGGTATGTGGGGTGGCAGTGGAATCTCACCTCATTTTCAATGGTGGGACTGAGGTACACGTTCCTCAGGTCCTCTGCCACACTGGGACACGCCTCGTCCACCTTGGTGAGGAGCACCACCTGAGGCACACCTGAAAAACACATCGCCTGTCACACCTGTGCAACTCTGGACCAACTCTGTGCAACTGTGTGAGCCACAAACCACGTCTTTACACCAAATACAGTAAAACTCCAGCCCAGGCGCGTGGCTGAGCATCGTCACAGCTCTCATTCTCACTCCCAATTTTTACACTCTCTTTTTCATGTCAATCCCCCCCTCGTATTGTGAGTTCGCTGCCGTAGCCCTGAGACCGGCAGTGACAAAGGCGAAGTATCGTCTCCTCCGAGCCGGAACTTGCCAAGTTGTCGACTGTAACTCCAGCACTCCCGAGCCACTCCTATACACAGCAAACTCATATCGGCTTCCCTCCCCCTCCCTGGCAATTGCCGCCCCCTAGTGGCACTCCCGGCCAGAGCCGACTCTGGCACGGCCGCTGGGATCGTACCACCGTGGCAGTGGCCAGCGTCAAACGTTGTAACCGCTAGACCACCCGGGAGAAGCCGCTTTAGTTTCTGGCCACCGTGAGGAGACTGATCGCTCTGCCTCATTCTCACTTGTAAGTGCAGACATTGGCTGAAGTCCGTAGAGATTAACTGTCGTTCACTGACCCATCTGGTTGACTTTCTTCCGAATAGTCATCAGTTTGTCCTTCAGTTTGGTAGACATGAGCAGGGCTTTGCAGGACTCAATCACGTACACCACACAGTGAATCCTGTCCTGCAATGTCACGGACCCTGGAACGCGTGGGCGTCAGGTTGCAAGGGGCTTAAAGGGTTGAACTGGACGAAGACAGACAGATGATTAGAGGTGAACAGTGAGCAGAATTCACTGTTAACTTCAGTCAAAACCCAAAATGTGAGGACCTGTTCTGTAACTGTCTTGTGTCCTGTGATGTAATGAAAGATGTTTCGAGGTGGCTCACAGATCTCTTGTATGCCTTCAGTCGTCCTTAGAAGCTGAAAAGTTGAACCAATGCCTATTTACCTTTTTGTTAGTGTAACGGAGTTGGTTCTGCCCGCAGCGAGTTTCGAACCGGGATCTCGATGCGACAAGAGAGCGATTTAGCCCGCTGAGCTAATCGTATTGTGAGTTCGCTGCCGTAGCCCTGAGACCGGCAGTGACAAAGGCGAATATCGTCTCCTCCGAGCCGGAACTTGCCAAGTTGTCGACTGTAACTCCAGCACTCCCGAGCCACTCCTATACACAGCAAACTCATATCGGCTTCCCTCCCCCTCCCTGGCAATTGCCGCCCCCTAGTGGCACTCCCGGCCAGAGCCGACTCTGGCACGGCCGCTGGGATCGTACCACCGTGGCAGTGGCCAGCGTCAAGCGTTGTAACCGCTAGACCACCCGGGAGAAGCCGCTTTAGTTTCTGGCCACCGTGAGGAGACTGATCGCTCTGCCTCATTCTCACTTGTAAGTGCAGACATTGGCTGAAGTCCGTAGAGATTAACTGTCGTTCACTGACCCATCTGGTTGACTTTCTTCCGAATAGTCATCAGTTTGTCCTTCAGTTTGGTAGACATGAGCAGGGCTTTGCAGGACTCAATCACGTACACCACACAGTGAATCCTGTCCTGCAATGTCACGGACCTGCGGAGCGCGTGGGCGTCAGGTTGCAAGGGGCTTAAAGGGTTGAACTGGAACGAAGACAGACAGATGATTAGAGGTGAACAGTGAGCAGAATTCACTGTTAACTTCAGTCAAAACCCAAAATGTGAGGACCTGTTCTGTAACTGTCTTGTGTCCTGTGATGTAATGAAAGATGTTTCGAGGTGGCTCACAGATCTCTTGTATGCCTTCAGTCGTCCTTAGAAGCTGAAAAGTTGAACCAATGCCTATTTACCTTTTTTGTTAGTGTAACGGAGTTGGTTCTGCCCGCAGCGAGTTTCGAACCGGGATCTCGATGCGACAAGAGAGCGATTTAGCCCGCTGAGCTAAAGACTCAAGTCCCTAACTCTAATCACACTCTTATCCACGTCACTTTCTGCAGCGGACGCTCACGTACCGGAGCTCACCCGCTACACTAGGTCCAAAGGCTCTGTATATCCTCTACATTTTACATTTTACTGGGAATTGAACCAGCAACCTCTGAGTTACAAGCCCAGTTCCCCCTAACCATTACACTACACTGCCACCCTACACGGTCTAGTTACAATTAATGTACTGTACTCACCTGGTACCTGTCTGGTACATGACCTTTCAGAATGCTGGTGATGTCATCCACATCGAGCCCCGCCCCAGGGGCGTCCTCCAGTCCGATGGTGTCACACAGAATGATCGGTAGAGCTTTGCCGTCTCTATCCCTCTTGATGGAGTAGGTGCGAAACTGGGGAACAAATGCCATCACTTTGAGATAAACGCGGACAGCTGGAAATGACAACAATGTTATTATGTTATAACAATCGTATTTTGAGCTCGCTGCCGTAGTCCTGAGACCGGCAGTGACAAAGGCGAAGTATCGTCTCCTCCGAGCCGGCACTCGCCAAGCCGTCAACCATAATTCCGGTACACACAGTGCCACTCCTATACGCAGCGATCTCATATCGGCTTCCCTCCCCCCTCCCTGGGGCGGACAGCCAATCGCCGCCACCTAGTGGCACTCCCGGCCAGAGCCGATACTGGCGCGGCCGGTGAAATCAAACCCCGGTCAAGGTGGCCAGCATCGAACGTTGTAACCGCAAGACCACCCGGGAGGCCCGATAATCAGTGTCTGAGTGAAATGAAGGTGAAGTGTGCCTGGGAGGTGATGCAATGGCATGAAGGTGATGTAATGGGACAGAGGTGATGTAATGGGAGAGAGGTGATGTAATGGGAGAAGTAGAGGCTGCAGTACCTGGGTGGTCAGGCTGGACCCTGTACTGCCACACATGGCCCGGCATGTCACATGACCCCAGAAAATTGAGTTTATGGAGTTGAAGAAACTGGACTTCCCAGCCCCAGTGTGACCGATGAGCAGAATCTTCGCCTGGCTCACTGAGCTGATCATGGGCTTGTAATTCTTGATGAAGTCGATCAGCTCCTCCCTCTTCCTAGGAGTAAGCAGTACACCTGGTTCTGTGTGGCTCAGTAGGTAGAGCGTGGTTCTGTGTGGCTCAGTAGGTAGAGCATGGTTCTGTGTGGCTCAGTAGGTAGAGCGTGGTTCTGTGTGGCTCAGTAGGTAGAGTGTGGTTCTGTGTGGCTCAGTAGGTAGAGCGTGGTTCTGTGTGGCTCAGTAGGTAGAGCATGGTTCTGTGTGGCTCAGTAGGTAGAGCGTGGTTCTGTGTGGCTCTCAGAGCGTGGTTCTGTGTGGCTCAGTAGGTAGAGCGTGGTTCTGTGTGGCTCAGTAGGTAGAGCCTGGTTCTGTGTGGCTCAGCGTGGTTCTGTGTGGCTCAGTAGGTAGAGCGTGGTTCTGTGTGGCTCAGTAGGTAGAGCGTGGTTCTGTGTGGCTCAGTAGGTAGAGCACAGCATTGGCAACGCTTAGGTTGTGGGTTCGATTCCCACTGGGACCACATTTACTGAAAAATGTATGCATTCACTACTGTAAGTCACTTTGGATATATAAATTTGAAATTATTTGAAAAAATAATTACACTAACCTTTTCCTTCCTGGTGTTGCTACGCAGATGCCTGCAAAGATGTCTATCGCTGTATTACTGCACTGATCTCGTGCGCTAACTATGATTGTTCCTACCATGTATTAATGCACATCTTGTAAATCGCTCTGGATAAGAGCGTCTGCTAAATGCTTAAAATGTCAAATGTAAATGCATATGACTAAAAAGTGGCCCCAAAAAAAGAGCATCTTAAAACGTGTTACTTACTGACTTCCCCACGTGATATTCCTCCACGGGACGTCCAGGAGTTCGTGCTCTGAGGGAAAAAATGCATAGCACCTTAAATCTGAGAATTTAAACTAGATATTCTCAATGGGCACGGAAATAAAAGCGGTCAGTTTACAGATCAATCCAGTGTCCGTCACTTACTCACCCTGCACTCGGTACACCTCGCACTCGGTCAGCTGCAGGTCGTTGCCATGCATTTCTCCGGCATTAAAGTTGTAGTATATCCCTGGATTAGTGCACACAGTAGCTGTATTCTGATTCAGAAATAACAGTTCATTCATAAAATTGGGCCCCGTGCTTCCATCCGTGAACGCGTACTGGGGCGTTATGGCTGGAACGCGAACAATATTTTCGTCGTTAACACTGAACAAGAAGGCTTTGTCATCGTGGACATTCTGTTGCGTTTGAGCGTAATCTTTGCTGGTGTACCCTCCGAAGACGAACCCTGCGAGGTTGTACCCCACGGTGATCGTGGGACCCTGGCGGTCACATCTCTGGTGAAACGCAGCCGCCGTATAACCGTGAACGCTTGCCTTATAAAGCAACGCCAGGTTGGCACAGCCGAACAATTTGCATACTTGCTTCTTGTGTTGTTTGGAAAGACGAGACGAGATGGCACTCATGGTGGATTTAATAATCTAGAGAAGAACACAATATAGAAACGTTTAACAAAACAAAGGAAAATAAATAGTTGTTTTCCAGATTTCCAGATTTCCATTTTACATTTTAAGCATTTAGCAGACGTTCTTATCCAGAGCGACTTACAAGATGTGCATAAATACATGGTAGGAACAATCATAGTTCGCGCAAGAGATTTCCTTTAGACTTATTGAATACAAAACAAATGTGGAAGTATTTTCAATAAGTAATAATAATTATTACCTTTTTCTTTTCCAGTACCACGGTTTTTGACGAGATATGAGCGGCTTAATTATTAAAGGACGCACTGTGGTTATAAACAAACGATGCACATGAAGATCAAATAGTGTATCCGCGTCGGGAGTTTTGCGTCGTTCTGCAGTGTAACATCTGCATTGAGCCACGCCTCCTGAAGCCACGAAGTCAGTCTCTCGTTTTCAGAGAATCGAAAGTTAGATTTTTTTTTTTCTTGTAAGAAATGAGGAATGTGTGGTGACGTTAACCAGCTGGAGTGTGCAAGTTACCGTCTCGCTGAATGAATCAAAGTCAATTTGCCAATAAATACAGCGGATAACGATTAGGCTACCATCGTTAATGTTCACACCAATTAACATAAAGAGGCTATAATCAGTCTAATGCCTATAATCTTGTACCGTAGAGCACATTAAAATCCTGCGTAGAACGATTTTAGAAGCAGACAAACAGGCCTGATCAGGCAGGCTTATCCAGGGGGCGATTCTAGGATGTGACCTTTAGTGGGGCTCAGCCCCCAATGACAAGGTGAGATGTACACATGCAAAAGCACAAGCCTACATTTTTTATTAATTTACTGTTACATTCCCCCAAAACAAAAACGGCACAATGGTGGTCGCTCTCTAAATTGAAATACCCACTCTCTCTCTATCTGTGGTATTTAAAAAAATAGATATTGTAGCGAGCGTGCGTTGGGTGATGCATCAAGAAAATAGTCTGAGTCCAGTAATAATGCAAAAACGGCCACGCAACTAGCCACTTTATTGAAAGAAGCGATAATTATCCGTGTTCCATACACCACACAACTACGGATGATGCCCAAAAAGAACCCTTTGCAGATCCAAAAGGCGTCCTCAGAAGGACACGAGAGACCATTAACGCCTTCCGTAGATGTCGTAACAATCAGGAGGTAACAGTCCACTTCACACATGGCTTGATGAACACTCTTGCCCTGCAGCCTGGGAGACTGCACCAAACATACTGGGAGTTCTGTTCGCGGTAGGTCTGACATTAACAGGCCGCGACCAGCTAGCTAACACAAGCACAACTTAACTATAGAAATGAAATACAGGGGGACTAAAGCCCCTAAATAGGGTCTAAAATCGCCACTGAGCTTAGCCCCAACCTTTATGTTTGAGATCCCCCAGCTCTCTCTCTCTCTCTCTCCCCCTCTCTCTCTTTCTCTCTCTCTCTCTCCCTCTCTCTCTCCCTCTCTCTCTCTCTCTCTCTCTCTCTCCCTCTCTTCCTCTCTCTCCTCTCTCTCTCTCTCTCTCTCTCTCTCTCTCTTCTCTCTCTCTCTCTCTCTCTCTCTCTCTCCTCTCTCTCTCCTCTCTCTCTCTCTCTCTCTCTCTCTCTCTCTCTCTCTCTCTCTCTCTCTCTCTCTCTCTCTCTCTCTCTCTCTCTCTCTCTCTCTCTCGTAACATAGCTTTATATTTTGTAGGCTACTTTAGTAAGGCGGAACTAATATTCTTCCCGTTGTGTCAGGTAGGCAGCTTAAGGTGAGGTACACCTGTGCACCTATGATATCCGCCTCCATGATGGAGGTGCATTCACTCTTTTAGTTTGACTGAGACGCCGTGTTTGCCGCACTTGGTGAATCGCGTGTGTGGCGAGTGAGTATTGTACGCTTTTCAAACCGATATACACTCATATTTCTTTGATAGTTATATTAACTGAACAAGTTAAGTAATTCAAATGTTTCATGCGATACGATGCTAGACTAGCGAATACCCCACTGTTCAACTGTAGTGCCTGAGTGCTGCTGGTCGTGGGTTGGAAGGCCCAGTGGTGGGCCGTCAGGGCCAGCAAGGCCTTCTCTGCTGGCCTAAACACTATCAGAATCACTGACTTACGTTTTAATATATTTTTCCCATGAATATGTATTAAATTATTCCCAACAGTCTATTCTCTTCATTTCATAGCTTTTCTCTTGGTTGCGCTGCTTCCAGTAGTGTATGTTTATGTTAGAGCTTTTATACAATCATATTTCAGCCATCATGTGTTGCCAGGGTCAAATAAATCTGCCTTGAGGCCTTCAGAATCAACAGTGCGGGCGCCTGTAGCTTAAAATAAATGGCAATGAAACTGTTGCTTTAACCAATCAGATTTCGAGTTGGCGACACCGGGGACATCTAGCAGGTGTACAGTAACGTCGGCATTTTCATGTCTTTTGATTGGATGGAGAGCGTACTAGTCATAGCTAGCAAACTGCATCTGTAGCGATCTGCACAAGCTAAAATATATTTGTGTAGATTTAATAGCAGTTTTTTCAACCCACAATGGCTGACAGAGGAGAAGAAATTGATTTGGTCGCAGATCAGGTCACAAAGCCATTTTCAAGACGGACTTTTCAGGAAAAGCTGGACATCGTGAGGAAAGGTCAGCCAACCCCGAAGCTAGCAAACCTGTCCCAGCCAGGGAAAGGGTTTATCCGCCACTTTCAATCCAGTAACTACAAGCGGTACCCTTGGCTCACAGCCTCCGAAGAGCACTGCAAATTGTGTTGCTGGACAGAAATACGACTGGACAGACTCGACTTTCAGCATTAGCCTCCATGGCGATAGAAAAGGACTTGTTGTTGGAACTGAAACACACAGATAACCTGTACAACAGAGTAATTGAACTCTTCTTAAGGAAAGAAAGGAGGATGGATTTTGTGTACAAATAATCAAAAGTTTTGGTGAGTATAATTAATTTTATTTAATTTTTTATATTTTTGTCATTGTATTAGGTTAATATTGATGCTTCTGCTTGAGATGATGTATGTGGCGCAGCTGTGGCTGCAGTGAAAGGAGACTTGTTGAATTGTGTTAATTGGGTTTCTTACTTTAGTAATGGCATTCATTCTTGCTACATGAGAAACCTGTCTGTGATGCAACGCCCTGTTATACTGCGTTTCTGTATAATATTGATGGTTTCTATAACCATGGTGTCATAGTGATGGTATTAAGAGGTGGAATAATTCAGGTAGGACACTGCTGAAGGCCTAGGTGTGAAATGCACAGCCCACTACTGGGAAGGCCTCTTCATGCTTCTGCGTAAAACTTGTGCGACATCTTCGCGGTTCACCCAATGCAACATGTTGCAAACACTTGGCAATTTATACTTCTGCGCAGCCGATGCAACATGGTGTCCTTACACTTCTGTACACTAGTAGGTGTCAATGTATTGAACAAGGTCGGTAAAGTTTTTATGAAAGCAGGGAAACTCCTGTACCTTCAAACTTCTTCAGCCAATCTTAGGGTTGTCGTCGCCTGCTATTGTGGGTGAGTGGCAACATTAAATGTTAACATACACTGGCAATGCATGTATTTTTATATTTGGTAGTATTTGTATCATGCTGACACTGATGATAATTGTGCTGGGCGTACTTTATAGGCCTGTGATTTTAATTATTGTTAATGTTGTTTCTTTTGTGCGTGCGTGTGCGTGTGTGTGTGCGTGTGAGCGTGTGCATGTGTGTGTGTGTGTGTGCGTGTGTGTGTACTGTGATTTTGATGCGTTAAACTATGCGTTAAATAAACTTTCATTTATATTTTGTAAACCGACAGCACTGGTGGACTTTCTCTCCTTGAGATTCTGTATGACCTTTTTGAACCACTTTGTAATTTATGCGAGTCTTGCACTGATCGATCTTAAGGAGACAGTAGAAAGAATAGAATAGAATAGCCTTTATTAATCCCGGGGGGAATTTGGTTTGTCACAGCAGCAATGGTACAGGAGTGAAAGAACACACAAGACATACAGGACATCACAGCATATGCGCATTGCTAACAGAAAGCGCATTGCTCAGATACTAGGCATCACTGTCATTTGTTTTGTATCCAGTTTACATTTCTTTACAATCCATTTATACAGCTGGATATTAACTGAAGCAATTCAGGTTAAGTACCTTTAGCTCAAGGGTACAACAGCAGTGTCCCACCTGGGGATTGAACCTGCAACCTTAACGTTACAAGCCCAGTTCCCTAACCATTATACCACACTGGTATGAGACCCACACATACATTAGCCTTCAATGTGTGCTTATTTATTGAAGACAATACACCGTGGCACCATGTTCCTCGTCTACAAAGAGCCTTCAAATAATACAAACCTTGTATGGCCTTGAAAATAAACTTGATCCCTTTTTTTTAAAGTAACTTTTTGCATCACACACACACGTCTCCAGATCACACCTACACGCAGTCACGCGGTTCTGTCAGGTGTCGGACTGCACTGCTGAAGTGTGTCACAGAACCTTAAGAAGCTTTGAGCTCCAGGATGTCCTGGAGGTGCAGCTCCACGTACGTCAGGATGTGTTTGACTGCGCAGAGCAGCAAGGTGTCGCTGTGCTCATCCACGGCCAGTTCGGAGGAGTAGTTCCTCACTGGGACGATGTAGGACAGCGACATGCCCAGCAGAGCCCCGGCCTTTTCCATCTGCACACAGACACCGAGCGGTAAGAGGCAAGCGCAGCGGAGTCACATAAGCAGGGGCGCGCGTAACCTTCTCCTTCCCAGTGTTACAGGTATGGTGTGCAGCTGCCTGCAATGATCTCTATCGCTGTATTACTGCACTGATCTCTTGAGCTAACTATGATTGTTCCTACCATGTATTAATGCACATCTTGTAAGTCGCTCTGGATAAGAGCGTCTGCTAAATACTGTAAATGTAATGTAAATGTAAGTGGTACGCCAGTACGCAGTTTGCATCCTCAAACGTTAATCGCGTACCAAGCAAGACGACAGTTCACGTTTTTAACGTAACAACAAACCTTTGAAACATACGAGACTTTAAGTTTGATCAGTCCATCACTGGTAAGTTAATGAACTTAGTTAGTTAGTTAATTAACTTACCAGTGACCGACTGATCAAACTTAAAAGTCTCGTGTGTTTCAAAGGTTTGTTGTGACGTTAAAAACGTGAACTGCGTACTGGGTAAGGCACAGTGCTTGTGTGTAAAAGAGAGACACTGAATTAAGGGTTTCAGTGTACCGTGTGCTGTAGCAGTCTGCTTCTGTACACCTTGGTGACGTCCAGAGCCGTCTCCTGGCACACCTGGTCCACGTGGGTCAGCAGGGCAACCTGGTGCACACCTGGACAAAGAGATGTTCTGAGTGCGGGTGACCAGGGAGAGCGTCCATCTTTTATTCCGGTAGCCTTGCCCCAGCTGTCAGAATTCATTCTGTGCTGTATTTTTAATTTTTTTAATTTTTTTTAATAATATTTGTTTCTGATTTTATCCCATTTTCTCCCAATTTGGTAGCCAATTAGACCCGCTATTTTTTACGTCAATCCCCCCCTAGTAATGTGAGTTCGCTGCCGTAGTCCTGCGACCGGTAGTGACGAAGGCGAAGTGACGCCTCTTCCGAGACGTCACTCACCAAGCCGTCGACCGAACCCCGGTACTTACAGGGCCACGATACGCAGCGAACGTCACGTCAGCTTCCTCCCCCTCCCTGGGGCGGACAGCCAATCGCCGCCCCCTGGTGGCACTCCCGGCCAAAGCCGACACTTGGCGAGACGGGGAATTGAACCCGGTCTCCGTGGCCAGCGTTGGACGTTATAACCACTGGACCACGCGGGAGGCCTCTGTGCTGTATTTTTACACATGCATCCTTAGCCAGTGAATCTGTTTCTGATTTTATCCCATTTTCCTCTCAATTTGGTAGCCAATTACACCCTCTATTTTCCATGTCAATCCCCCCCTCGTATTGTAACCGCTAGAGCGCCCGGGAGGCCCCTCCCAGTGAATTCTGTTATACGGTATTGCCGCTGTGTTATAAATCCTGTGTAAGGTACACTAAGGGCCTCGCACACAAGATCAACAGCAGGGATCCAGCCAATATTCGTCATGTCCTAATCTGCAGTACTAGATACTCTTTAGATTAGGACATGACGAGCCTAGATGGGCTGAACGGCCCGTTCTCCTCATTATGTATTCTTATGTTCTTGTACAGTTTGCCCTGACCTTTTGGGATTTCCTTTGCCTTGACGGTTTTTTCTGATCTCAAGCTTACCCAGGTCACTGATGTGTTCTCTGAGCTGCCGGAAGGTGGAGCCCGTGTTTTTGCTATAGGAGTCGATTTTTGTGGCATCCACCACAAAGGCCACACAGTGCATCCTCTCTTTAGCAGACGGCTTCTTAACGTAGCCCACCGTCTCCGCCCTCACCGGCTGCTCTGGGTCGAACTGCCACAGACAGAAAGGCAAACAGACAGAATGTGTCCTCCACAGCCTGTACACAGCTGCTGAAGAGAAGCTGAGAGAAGCAACACCTCGCTAAGTGGCACGGTTCACACGGACTGATCTAAATCTCTCCTCCTCGTCCGGTTCTGCCTCGTCTCTCCTTGTTGCATTTCCTGTCATTAGTGTGGCTGATTACTTGGCGGTGCAAATGGCATTGCTTTGAGGGAGGAGGACAGCACTGGTGTCCTGGCCCTCCAGGGTACCTTGTGGCCCTCGGGTGCATGGCCCTTGATTACAGCCAGAACATCATGGAGGGTCAGACCGGTCATCTCGCCCTCCCCCAGACCCATGGCATCACACAGAACCAAGGCGGTGGGCTGATCACCACTCTCTCCACCTCGAATGGGGAAGGATTGGAGCTGGGGAGAGAGAGAGAGAGAGGGGGAGAGAGAGAGGGGGAGGAGAGAGAGGGGGGGAGAGAGGGGGAGAGGGGAGGGGAGGGGGGGGGGAGAGGGAGAGGGAGAGGGAGAGGGAGTACGAGTACGAGTACCGAGAGATTACATCTTTATTATTGTGTAATATATTTGGCCTTGTGCATACTGGTCCACTAACTGGGCATGACTGAAAGTGGATGTGTGAATTCAAAGGAGTTCCAGCCAAGCAGTCCAAATACTGCACATTCAGTTTGAGGTGACGGCATCAACAGAAAAACCTTTTTGAGCGAATGCTATCTTTTTTTCAGATTTTATCCTGTTTTTATCCCGATTTGATAGCCAAAAACACCTGCTATTTTCAGGTCAATCCCGCCCTAGTAGTTCTCTGCCATAGCCCTATGACCGGTAGTGACAAAGGCGAAGTATCATCTCCTCCGAGACTGCACTCAACCTCCAAGCCGACAACCTTAACTCCGGCACCCCAGAGCCTCCCTGGGGCGGACAGCCTATCTCGCTGCCCCCTAGTGGCACTCCCGGCCAGAGCCGACTCTGGCGCGGCCGGGGAATCGGTCGCGTGGCCAGCGTCGGGCGTTGAAACCACTAGACCACACGGGAGGCCCGAGCGAATGGGATCTTAATGGGTCAATTAAATATGAGCACAAACTGCAGAGCAATAAACGTGTACTTCAGTGGCAGTGTAGTAAAATGGTTAGGGGGGAGCTGGGCTTGTAACGCAAAGGTTGCAGGTTTGATTCCCAGGTGGGACACTGCCATTGTACCCTTGAGCTAAAGGTACTTAACCTGAATTGCTTCAGTAAAATATCCA
This sequence comes from Aldrovandia affinis, assembly GCA_029706075.1. Taxonomy (NCBI): domain Eukaryota; kingdom Metazoa; phylum Chordata; class Actinopteri; order Notacanthiformes; family Halosauridae; genus Aldrovandia; species Aldrovandia affinis. The sequence goes on from JAINUG010000116.1 coordinate 2,361,325, forward strand.
GCTGTATAAATGGATTGTATGTGAAGAAAAATGAAAACACTAAGTCGCTCTGGATAAGAGCTGCTGCTAAATGCCTAAAATGTAAATGTAAATGTAAATGTAAATGCAGTACCCGTTGCCAAGCGACCTACTCTCACTCGCACGTCTTGCGTCGCTGTGCTGTTCTACCTTGTGCGTGAAGCTGGTGGAGGAGGTCCCAACCATGGCCCGGTTAGTGACGCTGCCGGAGAACACTGAGTGGACCGAGCTGATGAAGCTGGACTTGCCCGCCCCGACCGGGCCCAGCAGCAGAACCCGCGCCTCGGGGACAGACTCACAGCTGGGCTTGTACGAGGTGATGGACCGCACCAGAACCTCTCTGCTCCTGGGAAACAGTGACATTGTGCAAATGTTTTTTTTTTTTTAATGGCTTCAGTGCCATATCAATTCAGAATTGTGTTTGTGAAGAACACTAGCCGGGATGATGAAGGCCACTGCATGCTCGAAGGACAATGCGACAGCAACACAACCAGGGCTCTGCAACATCAACGCAACCTTTGCGACCCACGCAGAGGGGGTTTAAGAGGGTGTCGCGTACCCAGCACAAAAATCTAACTCGCGACCGCAGCGCAACCGTTCACGTGGATGTTGCGCATCATTGATTGGTTGGTTAGCAAATGGAAGTGGAGCTGTCATAGTCATCGTTCATAGGTCACAGTTCATCGAGCTAGTAGCTAACGATATAGATAATATAATAATAATGGCTAGCATAATTTGTTCAATACGGTATAAAATGAGCCAGCTTCAGGAAATATTGGCTGAAGAAATGTGAAGGTGTTTCCCTGCTTTCATGAGAACTTCACAGACCTTGTTCAATACATTGACTCCTACTAGTGTACAGAAGTGTAAGGACACCATGTTGCATAGGAGTGCCTTTGCAGACATATATGTTGCAGAGTGCTTGCGACGTTGTTGCATTGCGCGAACCGCAAAGAAGTCGCACAAGTTACGTAGAAGCATGTGTAAAGAAAGGAGAGCATGAGGGAAGTTAAAAGGTATTCTCACTCCTCTGTCCAGTCCACCTTCCTCCACGGAGAGTCCAGCAAACCCCGCTCAACTGAAAGAGACACAGCTCAACCAGATCAAGCACAATGGCTGCTACACACCAAGACCGGGCTTGGGTGGTCAGAAAAGTTGTTCCAGGGTAATATAATAAATAAGTACATAGAGGCACTTTATCAGGAAACTACTATCAACTACAACATCATGTCATGCAGCTTTGACTGTTCACACAGAAGAGACATTTAACAAAAGGATGTCACACACAATATCAAGTCCATCAGATGAAACAGTCACTCAAGCTTGAGTATGTCAGTCTTACCCTTTTTGTTTTCATGCGTTTCACTTTCTTGACAATCTTTTTTAACTATTTCAACTCCGTCTGACCTGACGTCGGGTAGGGGTACCTCCATATTAAATACTGGCATTTTAAATGTTGGTTTTTTTTGTTGACTCCTGTCAATAAAATATAAAACTGCATCATATGATACATTATATATGTATACATAAAGAGAATGCGTATTATATTGTGGAGGAAATAATGTACCAATATTAATCAAATAAATTAAATGTCAACATGACTAATTCAATATTTGACACTTAATTATTACCACATTTATTTTCACATTTCATTATTCATACATTTATTTATTTAGGTATTTAATTAATATTGGCACATTTAATCTGGTGTGAAATTAAGTCTGTCAACATCAAATTGACTATGTCGTCACTTGCAGATCACCAGAACTCCCAAAAGCTGATAATACATAATACAGAACAAAAACTTTGGATAAAAGCGTCTGCTAAATGGCATATATATATATATATATATAAAAACAAAAATATATATTGCTTAGTTAGTGCACTTGTCTACAAGGACCTACAATACACATTTAAAATAAGCATGCTTAATTGAGGGTGCTGAAAATGTACAGCAATTAAAACCAGAATTGATCAGATCACTAACTGCACTCTTCTGTCATTGCACAGCTCATTATAGAAATTACACGGCATTTCTCTGCTGAACTTAATCTATCAGACAGGCGCTCAATTAGAGCTACAAGTAAAACATAGTGTAATGTTCTGGGGTTTCGTGTTGTTAAGGGCACTGTCTAGCTGGGGGTGTTGTTTCCCCCCGAGGGTTATAAGGGGGGGGACCGGATGTAAGACCAGGGGAGATGCGTGTGTGGATGTCTGGTTGCGAACGTGAGCTGTGAATGTGAAGACGTGGGTAGCAGCCGATAGCTACCGAATACCAATAAACATCACATCTTTGACCAGCGAAATACTCTCCTCATCCTTCCCTGCATGCTGAAAGTGAGAACGCTACAATAGCAACAAGTGTCCAGCGTACTATGTGAAATATATCGCAGTGTACTTACATGATGTGCGTGCTGAGATCTGTTCAGTGCTGTACTGTACTGGTGTGTGCTGTACTGTACTGGTGTGTGCTGTGATACTAACGCTCGGAGTCGAATGACGATGTTGCAGTTGTGGAGAAATGAAAGTGAAACTTAAATTCTGCTCGCGCGTGAGAAATGTGAGGAAAACAAATCTGTTGCAGGCACTCGTGACCCACGTGACAATAACCATGTCAACGTCACTTGGTCATGCAGTGGTTCGACAACTAACTAACGTCATATGTTTTGTGGTCATCATGGCGATATCTGTCGGCCATTCAACGTCAGCTTTAAGTGACAGTGAAATAGCCACTTGCCTGTGAAAAGTTAATCCACGAGCCTTGCTTCTATGGTTCCTCCTATTTGTACAGCCAAATGCTGCACAACTTTGTGGCATTTTTGCATAGGCGAATTCCTCTTAGTACCGTGTTCACAGCCAGGTTCTGCGGAAAATCGCTGAGGAATCTCAACAATAATGTGGAATGTGGAAATCAAGTAACCAGCATGTTATACAGAAATTTCTCACGTTTATACCAAGCTGAATGTCACGAGAATTGGTTGAGAATTAAGCGAGTTACAGTAGATTTTATTAGGGGAAGGCTGCATCTGTCAATACGCATACGTTTGTTTACACGCGGATCTTGCCCGCCTCAATATGGCGGCCGCGCAGACGCATCGCTGCAACATACAACAGCAGCCAATGCGGCATCTACGTGTTTATATCTATGAAATGTATAGTCACCGACTCTGTCAATAGTTAGGTGTACAGTGCTTAAATTAAGGTGAGCTTGGAGTCCACGGCTCTCATTTCGTTGCATAAATCTCATCCTAAATTTGTGAGTTTGCACGTGGGTTTCGCATTTGACTTGGGTTCAAACTGTTAAAATTAATCGATCTGTAACCGTAAGTCTCAGATACGCACGTGTTTAGAATCATTTAGATAGACTCACAATTGCCATTTTAAGCGCACGGGTACAATTAGGCTAGGTAATGATCAAATGATCTTTAATCAAATCACTCGAAACTGGTTATACGGCAGAGCCTGCTAGAGAAAGAGAGACGTAGGCTACTAAGAGACAGAGCAACTTTACTACAGGTGAGATTTTACATCGTCTTTTCGTATTACTAAGGAGAGTAAAAACGTGAAAATGTCATTTTATTGATGTTTGTCATTGAAATGTTCTCTGAATCCAGCTATGGTCTATTTTTAATTATTCTCTTAAACAATTCAATTCATTGTCTCTATTAGGTTCCCTCTCTGAATGATAGGGATGGCAAGCTCGAAACTTTGAGACAACTCGAGACATTTAAAACAATTGTTTCGAAACGTTTCGGAACACTGCAAGTCAACATTGGCCTCTACTGGCAGAAGCTGTCATTGCAGCCATTAATTATAAGTGTGTTGGTGACGGAGGTTTTGCATAATGTTAGCCAAAAACCTCGCGGGGATACTTGAAATTGTGTTGATGAGATAATACTTTATTGTCTGCTCGTGCAGAAAATAGTTTTGCATCCAAAAAAGCTTCCCCTACACCACAATGTATAAGACGAAAGATCGAGCAGTCCATATAACAACACATCTATACATATATTGCACAAGTCCCAGTCCCAGCACTAGGTCTGATTGCTCTTCACTAAAATTGCACAAATCCATAACAAGGTGGCTCTTGTGGTTGTCCTTCTCATTTGTGTGTCTCAGTAGGTAGAGCGTGGTTCTGTGTGTCTCAGTAGGTAGAGCGTGGTTCTGTGTGTCTCAGTAGGTAGAGCATGGTTCTGTGTGTCTCAGTATGTAGAGCACGGCACTGACAATGCTTAGGCTGTGGGTTCGATTCCCACTGGGACCACATATAGGCGGCAGTGTAGTATAATGGTTAGGGAACTGGACTTGTAACTCAGAAGTCACTGGTTCAACCTGAATTGCTTCAGTAAAATATCCAGCTGTATAAATGGATTGTATGTAGGCTAAAGAAATGCAAACTCTGTAAGTCTCTGGATAAGAGCGTCTGCTAAAATGCCCCCCAAAAAGGTAAAATGTATATACTGAAAAATGTATGCAGTCACTACTGTAAATTGCTGTGGATAAAAGCGTGTGCTAAATGGCGTATATTATTATTATTCAGAAACAATATATTTTTTAATATTTTTATTTGGTCTCTTGATGCCTCTACCCTCCATAATCTAAGATATATCTGTCTATTTAATCTATCTCACAATTTCTAATTAATTATCAAATACTCTCAAATAAACTCATATCTCCGTAATCCTCGCAAATATCGCTCTCTGTCTCTCTCAGTAATCCTCATAAAAAGTATCTCTCTCAGCAATCTCACAAACGACAACTCGACAAACTCGCACCATGCATTCAAACATTTCGAGCTTTCGCTCCATTTTTAAAACCTTTTGACATTCGACACGTCAACCATGACATTCGACACCTCGATCGTGACGTTGGAAACATCGATCACATGACTCCACCTGTCCCTGTTATTCCTGCTGTCTTGTTCTGTCTGTCCCACACACTAGAGGGTGCTATAGTCTGACCGGACACTGTATGCCAGCGATTTGACTGAGATGAACCTCCTCCCAGAAATCCTGGCTGTGTCCACTGCTTATTTCAAGGACCACAGACTTGAACAGAAGCCAACTCAAACAAGTGGCCTGCTCAGACGGGAGTACCAACACTGCGGCGTGACTGTGTGGGTTACAAACACCTGCTTTTTAAAATGCAGATTGGCAATCACCCTGAATTTCATGTTTTGGTAATACCAAGCACACCTGTGTACAACTGTAGCCTTGAGATGGACTCCACCTGGAAAGAGGAAGCAAGGGAGGCCAAAAACAACCTGACGGAGAACTGTGACCTCGGAACTGAAAACGGCGAACCTAACCTGGGGCGGGGCACAACATGCTGCACAGGATAGGACCAGATGGAAGCAGATCGCCGCAGCCTTATGTTCCTCAAGGAACGAAGAGGATTAAGTAAGTAAGTAAGCACACCTGTGTTGATTAAGGCGCATGCACAGATCATCACACTGAAATAAGACACATATTTGTCAGGGAACTCACGCTGCGCTGAAAATCACGTTTTCGTAATACTCCGTTAACTTGATCTGGTGTTGTAGTCGCCCCCAAACTTTCATTGAATTGTTTATTTTCTTTTTATTATCTCACTCCAAGGGGAATTATTATAGCAGGAGCGACTGAGAACAGGCGACTGACCCAGTGACTGCGAGGATAGAGTAAGCCATAACCCTGTCTCAGCCACAACAGCATGTTGGTGCAATGGGCTTACATAAAATAAAGTAAGAGTAAGTTAAATAGGCCTCCCGCGTGGTCTAGTGGTTTCAGCGTCCGACGCTGGCCACGGCGACCGGGGTTCCATTCCCTGTCGCGCCAGAGTCGGCTCTGACGGAGTGCCACCGGGGCGGCAATTGGCTGTCCGCCCCAGGGAGGGGGGAAGGAAGCCGACACAGTTCGCTGCGCACAGGAGTGGTTCTGGGGTGCCGGAATTACAGTCGACAGCTCGGCGAGTGCTGTCTCAGAGGAGGCAGCGCTTCGCCATTGTCACTGCCAGTCACAGGACTACAGCAGCAAACTACGAGGGAAGGGGGATTGAGCTAAGCACAGCGGTTAAATAAAAGAACTTAAATAAAAGAAGTGCCTAAAATATTTACACTGAAAAGACTAGGTGACTATATGCAAGCATGAAGAAATAAAATAAACACAAAAAATAGTTTTTTTTTACAATTAATGGTCAAATGATTGGTGTCAAATTTAAGGTATTCGTGGCTGAGGTTATGTGTTAGACGGAAGCGAGCGCTTGTGTTGAGAGAGTCACCTACCTGTCACCTGAGACACTGTCAGCTCTGTCACAGACTTTGATAGGAGATCGGAGTTAGTGTTCTCTTCTTCGTCCTGCAGTCCGATACACAGGCCTGACCGCTGGTCGTCCTGCTCTCTGGCTCTGCTCTTGACTCACTGGCCAACATCATTAACAGCAGCCACAAACAGTCCCCCCTAAACCTCATCTAAATGCGTGACACGCACAATGCACAACAGACAGCTGTGGCCCCCACTGTGAGACACAAATGTGAGACCTAAATCCCCCAGCATATCAAAGAGAACATTCAAGGGAGTAGCATGACACAAATGGATTGCATTCATATAGTGCTTCTTTTCACAAACTCAAAACACTTCAGTTTGGTCTAGAGCGGGGGTGGGCAATCTTACCCTGTGTGGGCCGGTGTGGGTGCAGGCTTTTGTTCCAGCTGAACAGTGACACACCTGATTCCACTAGTCAAAGCCCTGATTGAAGACTTTGATTAGCTGATTAGTCAAATTAGGTGAGCTACTGCTCGGCTGGAACAAAAGCCTGCACCCACACCGGCCCACACAGGGTAAGATTGCCCACCCCTGGTCTAGAGGGAAGATCGCCCCCTACTGGTCCACCAACAATAGTAGCAACCTAGTTTTTCCCAAGAGGTCTCCCACCCAAGTATTAACCAAGGCCAGCCCTGCTCACCTTCAGGCAAGAGATAGTGACAGGGTGGCCATGGCTGCTGGCCATAAAAATGTTGAAATGTTTTTCAAGACCAAGCTCAAGACCAGCGAGCACCTGAGGGAAAGGGGCAGCTGTTCCCAGCTAATATTAGCCCCAGGGTTCCTGATAAGAGTGCCGGGGCAGATAGTGAGGGGTATAACAGCTCAGGGTCGGCCCCTTGGCCCCCCTGTTGGAGGGAAGATGATGAAACTTGGTCTTGTTCTGCTGCTGGCTGCCACTGGTGAGTACTGGGCACGGGGGTTATCCCTGGCGGAATGGGAGACTTGTGTCGCATTCCAGCATCGCACTCCAAATACCAAACAGGAAGGTTCCACACAACAACTGTCCTCCTGAAATACCTCCCTTTTTTAAACCGCTCTCTCTCTCTCTCTTTCTCTCTCTTTCTCTCTCTCTCATATTTGTTGGTTAATGTTTTGACCCTTCGATCTTCATCAGAACACAGGTTAACCAACCTACACGGTTAAATAAAACATTTCATAAGTGTGCGAGTCTCATTCTTTCAATTCTTATTTCAATTACTGTCATCTTGTATTCTATCCACACCTGACCTTACTTGATAACTAAAGCACTGTGAGGTGCATTCTGTGTATGATAGATGCTACACAAATACAGTTTATGATTATTATTGTAGATGACGTCTCTGTCTCTGTGTTCCAGCCTATGGGTGTGGCTCGCCCACCTACGAGCCCAGCGCCAGCAGGGTGGTCAATGGAGAGGACGCTCGTCCCTACAGCTGGCCCTGGCAGGTAGGAGAGAGGGGGAGAGAGGGAGAGAGAGGGAGAGGGGGAGAGGGAGTGCAAGGTGCCCATTGTAGCAGCGGGTAGTTGCCCAAACCCAGTTGCGCTAGCCCAGCTCTGGAGAAAAACAGGAAAAAATCAGAAACAAAAATGTATAAAAAAAAAAAAAAGAATAGTCACACATTATTAAAATTCAAAAGAATAATGTAGCTAAGCATCACATGAACAAGTTTCTTAATGCAGTACATGATAGAAAAACTACAAAGAAAGCACAGCAAGCTTAAAGTCTTAACCTAACCTGTACTGCCTCTGTAAACACGCAGCTTTATAAATCGCGTTTTAGGAAGCCTATATTTTTTCCACTTTCAGAGAAATGGGCCATCTACTAAGCAAATAAGAAGTAGTATAGTCTACATGGCACTGAAAGGGAACAAATCCATGTGTATTAACGTGTCGTCTTCAGATTTCCCTGCAGTACCTGAGCTCAGGTACCTACCGCCACACCTGCGGCGGCACTCTCATCGCCCCGAACTGGGTCCTCACCGCCGGACACTGCATCTCGTGAGTAACCGACCGTCCACAGGTAACCCTATTTCCCCCCAGATCTCGCGATACTAACCCTATGTTCCCCTATTTTGTCCAACTCCCGTGAAGTTTGACCGAGTCCCCATAGTAACGGAGGAAACCGTCCAACTCTCGTTCCAGCTGTCTTACCACTAGCACCACAGTCTCCAAACCCAAAACTCCAGTCTCTGTGACACTTGTTGAAGATTTAAGTCAAATTCAAATCGTCTCTAATATACAGAGGTTTTTTTGTTCGCTCTTCATATTGTTTCGTGTAAAATATTAAACTCCGTCAAAGAAGTGAGCAATTTGCCTCGCCAGGTAGAGGCAAATGCGCACGCGCGAGATCTGGGGGAAAATAGGATAACTATCTTGCGAGATATGAAGAGTCTAACCATGACTAAGCGCTTTCATCACACCCAACGGTCTCCAGGGCAACCTAAATATCCAACACGAGGCAAGGGACTCGTGAAGTAAAATGGCACACAGCAATTCAGTATTCGTATTCAATATTGGTGCCATTTGCTGTGTGTTGTACCTTGCTTGCGCAATTACACAAGTACAGCCGAAGTATTTAGGCCTATCGTGCGTGTCATAATTCGCGCTTTGTGGCAAGAGCCTGCCGTTTACTGAGACGTTTACGAGTTTGATCATTAAATCCGATTGAACATTAAGACTACAGCAAGAAAACTAGAGTAAAACGAGACTTATCTGGGACAATGGGCGGATACTTTTCTCTCTCTCTCTCCGTGGTTTAATTTCCCCAAGGAGAGAGAGAGAGAGAGAACCCGTTGCTGTTTTCGTGGTTAACGTGCAAGTCTGTAATTATTAAAATGTTTAGCTGGAGCTCCCCCTTCCCTCTCCCCCCGCGCAGGTCTCGCACCTATCGCGTGGTCCTGGGAGAGTACGATCTGACCAAGCCGGAGAATAACGAGCAGATCCGGAAAGTGTCGAAGATCGTGGTGCACCCTGGCTGGAACGACAACTGCGTGGCGTGCGGGTGAGCACTCGGCGCGCGCGTGCACAATATTGGTGGATTGGTGGCTTGCGTGCTTAAGGTGGCATCAGGTATATAACGGACGCTCTTATTCAGAGCTGACTGTTTTAACACACAAACCATGAATGCAACTGAATCAATTGTAAATGAAAATGTTATCTGTGTAATTTGCCTTTTGCATCACGGAAAATTATTCTCAATGCTCTTCATTATATCCTGCAGCATTTACAACAATGCATTACATTTACATTTTAATATTTTAGGCTTTAGCAGATGCTCTTATCCAGAGGGACTTACACAGTTTACAGTTTACATTTCTATTTTAGCTGGATATTTTATGAAGCAATTCAGGATAAGTACCTTTATTTATACAGCTGGATATTTTGAACAGTTGGTAAATAAAGAAGAAGCAAATCCAGGTTAAGATAGGTGTTGCAAAATTTAGCTCAAGGGGTTTCTCCCTATCAAGGGAGTTTTTCCTTGCCAACTTTTGGGGGTCAGGTGTTCCCCCACGTTTTGTGACAATGCATTTGTGAAAAGTGCTATACAAATAAATTCGACTTGATTTGATTTGGAAATGAGAGGTGCTGTGGATGTGGCTGGGGGTTGACCTTGTTCATGTTTCCTGTGCTTTGCCTAAAACCTCAGCGATGACGTCGCCCTGATCAAGCTGGAGTCCAACGCCAACATCAACGACAAGGTGCAGCCGGCCTGCGTGCCACCGGAGGGGGACAGGGTGGCTCACAATGAGCCCTGCATCATCACGGGCTGGGGAAGACTCTACAGTAAGCGTGCGGTTCACCTGCGTTTCGACCGCGGCTCACTTACGGTCCCAGTGGTTGACTCTGTGTTTGGAGCATGCGCCTTGCATTCTACGTGATTGACTAGTATATGCCATTTAGCAGACTAGTCTGATAAGTTGACTTGCTGTACGTGTTTACTTGCGTTCAGGCTCGGTTGACTTGTATTCTCAAGGGTCGACCGTGCTGAGTGGTTGACTTGTGTTCCCAGGGAATGACCGTACTCTAATTGGTTTACCTGGGTGACAGTCCACTGAGTGGTTTATAGTTTGCGGTGGTTGATTTGCGTTCAGAGTGGCTGACCGCGTGCTCTCTCCTCTAGCCGGCGGGCCCATCGCCTCCAGACTCCAGCAGGCCCTGCTGCCTGTGGTGGACCACCCTGTGTGCAGTCAGAGCGACTGGTGGGGCAGCACGGTGAAGCCCAACATGGTCTGCGCTGGAGGGGACATCCGCGCCGGCTGTAACGTGAGTCTTGTCCCCCTACCTGGCTCAAAGGGGGCACCACGTACGGCTGTGTTTTTCATCATCATCATCATCATCATCATCATCTCCACCACCATCTCTGTCACAGTCATCATCATCATCATCTCTGTCTCTTCCCAGCATACATTTAAGAAAATATTTGTAGGGGCCTCCCGCGTGGCCCAGTGGTTACATTTTACATTTACATTTTAAGCAACGACGCTCTTATCCAGAGCGCAAGATGGCCACAGAGATCGGAGTTCAATTAGACATCATTGCAGGCATCTCACCATACCTGTAACACGGCTCTGGCCAAGTAGACAGTGGTGCCACCTGGGGGCGGCGTTCAATTTGGCTATGGCCGGGAGTGCCACCAGGGGCGGCGATTATTTGTAACAGACATTCGCTGAGAGTGGCCCTTTAGGTTACGGTCGTCAGCTTGGTCTCTCCTGAAATCACATTGCAGGGGGGGATTAATAGAAATAGTGGGTCCCCAAATTGGGAGAAAAATGAAACAAAAATTATTAAAAAAAAAATATATATATATATATTTGGTCCATCTCTCCATTTGTGTCATTCCATTTGTCTGTCTGTCTCTCTGTCTCTGTCTATCTGTCCATCCCTCTCTCTCTCTATTTCAATTCAAGTTTGCTTTATTTGCATGAGAAAAATAACATTCATATTGGCAAATATTGTTTCTCCCTCTCCCTCCCCCCTCCCTCTCTCCCTCCTCTCTCCTCCCTCCCTCATCCCTCCCTCCCTCCTCTCTCCCTCTCCCTCCCTCCCCCTCCCTCCCTCCCTCCCTCCTCCCTCCCTCCCTCCCTCCCTCCCCCCTCTCCTCCCCTCCCCCTCCCTCCCTCCCCTCTCCTCTCTCTCCCCCTCCCTCTCTCTCCTCCTCCCCCTCTCCTCCCCCTCCCTCCTCTCTCTCCTCCCCTCCCTCCCCTCCTCCTCCCCCCTCCCTCTCCTCTCCTCTCCCCCTCCTCTCCCTCCTCTCCCTCTCCTCTCCTCCTCTCCCTCTCTCTCTCTCTCTCTCTCTCTGTCTCCAGGGAGACTCTGGTGGGCCGCTCAACTGTAAGGCCAGTGATGGTAAATGGTACGTCCAGGGTGTGACCAGCTTTGTGTCGTCCCGCGGCTGCAACACCATCAAGAAGCCGACGGTCTTCACCCGCACGTCCTCCTTCACCAGCTGGATCTCCGAGGTGAGTCAGGAAGGCACACACACACACACACACACACACACACACACACAGCGATGGTTCGAAAATCCCTGCGACACCCTCATGGAATCGTAGCTAGACATGAAGCTTCACGCCATGACCTGTGAAATAATGGTGTTTCTTGTCTTTTTTTTAGACCATGGTTAATTATTGAGGATCCACAACAGCAACTTCCACTGAAAAGATGCAAGGCAACAGATGCAAGACAACGCATTTGATCGCATTTGATAATTCACCAGGAAATAAAATCACTTGAAACACAATTGCAGTGTCAAACTATTTTTCCTGGTAAACCATAAATAAATTGGATGCAACGGGCCGTGGTTATCAATTATCGTTGGGCAGTTTTTTTATTATATAATATATAATATATGCCATTTAGCAGACACTTTTATCCAAAGGGACTTACAGTAGTGAATGCATATTTTTTAGTATATGTGGTCCCAATTGGAATCAAACCCACAACCTAAGCGTTGAGACTGTATGTTGCCTGTTCCATATCTAGCACCTGAAAATGCTTTTGAGATTGAATGTAAAATGCGTCCCATCCAGTTTATAAAAGTTGAATGTGATCCGGTCCAGTACGACTAGATATAGACCCATGTTTGAGCCAAAATGGGTCCTGATCTGAGGTTCATGGCTTATCCAGGTATTTTAAAATGGTTTCCCTCCACAATTCTGAATCACTAATTGTGTCTCTGGAGTTACTGCTTCGCCACACGCACACGCACACACACACGCTCCTCTGACACACTTGCCTATGAGCCAGTGACTGTTTAACACACCTCAGTCCACACAGTACTACAGGAGACCAAGACTTCCACTTTGTGGCTTTATTGGGGGCTTTTGCAGAGAACACACACACACACACACACACACACACACACACACACACACACACACACACAGCATGAGTGGTTTTCACAAATGAAGACAAAGGTCTTCATTTGTATTATACTTATAATAATTATAGTAATGTCAGGTTTTTTTTTCATAAACGCAGTTTAGTGGGTTCATATTGGCTGAAATCGCCAAACCGTTTGTGAAAGAAAAAAACAACACTTGAATTTAATCATCAGTCAATGCTGTGGACAAATGTCAACTGAATTGAGTTTAATTAATTCTGTGTAAGGATAGATCACCTCAGCGATATATAGTATATGAGCTACACTTAAGATTAAAGTATGCACACAAGGCAGAGAATACACACATCCAAGTATTGGTTTTCCTCTAAAGAGTGACAGCAGCCCTATTTAATGTAATTTGTGGTAAATCTCCATGAGCGTCTGGGACTAAATGCAGTACATTCCCCCTTTAATTATGACCTGTACAGGTATTAACTACAGGTGATCAACCTGACCGAATGTGTCCGTAAATTACGGGCAGGGCCGTCCCGCGGTGAGAGGAGAAAAATGTAAATAATCATTTTGTACATTTTAATTTTTAATTTTTTAAATTTAAAACAAAATATATTCAATAATGTTTGTGAAGCACACCCAGACATGCAAATACCTTTATATTGCCTAAATGGCATTTTGGCAAGTTGACATCATATGGAAAGTGGCTACATACGTGCATTTAGCCTGTAGCTATGTTACTCTAATTGGCTTGAAGTCGTGTGTAGTCGGGCAGCAAAATAGCAAGCTCAAACCGCAGAGACCGAGACAAAGTGATTCTGCTCATTGAGAATTCCCCTGAGAAGATTTTTGAAACAATATTTTCTTATAATCGTGGATAAGGCTCTGGTCAGATTGGTGAGTTGTTTATGCTTATTACAATATTTTAATTCAAGGGGCATATATGGATGGTTTGTGTGATGTCGTAGCCTGTAAAACTTTAGCTCATAGTTATCAGAGTCTATATAATGGCTACGATGTAAGCCTACGATGGGTTGGATATTATGAACAATCGTTGCTAAACTGTTGCTAAGTCTATGATGCTACATTACATTACAGGCATTTGGCAGACGCTCTTATCCAGAGCGACGTACAACAAAGTGTTAACCGTAGTCAAGAACAGTTTAGCTGAAAGCCACCCTAGTGGGAAGTACAGTTCCTAGGTGCTAGGAGCAACCACATAGTTAAACTAGGACCCTGTAGGTAAATCTGTAGCCACAATTCAAAGGTAGCAATAAAGCAATCAATGCAGAAAATAATGCCTAAGCCTGATACAATAAGGCTGTCATCGCGCTAACGATGTCATCGCATTAACAGCCTGGCCCTGCATAGGCTGATCCGCCCCAGGCCCCGCCCACCCCTGGAGACGGCCCTGGTTACGGGGAGGAAAACCTCCCGAGGAAGAGGAGGCTGCGGGACTGGTTGTGCCTGATGAGGAAGAGGAAGGGGTGGTCGGCGAGGAAGGTCTCCTCGCGCAGCATGCAGAAGGAGATGAGGCCCGCGGTGGCGGCCGCTGCCTCCGTGCCCTCCTCGTTCACCTCCACGAAGGCCTTGTGCACCACGGTGGAGAGGAAGAGCCCCCCCGCGCCGTTCATCCCCGTCAGGTCAGCCCGCGCAGCGTCGAAAACGTCCACCATGCCCAGGCGCCCCAGCGGAGCGTTCAGCTCGTACTCCTCCTCCAACCGGAACCGGGGCAGGTGCACCAGGATCTCTGTGCCGCTGTCCATGTTGTTCCTGTCTGTCCACTCCTCGATCTTGTCCACGGTCAGCTCTCTCTCCAGCTGCAACGTGCGGTGGGGGGGGAGGAAGGGGGGAAGGTTAAGAGGAGAGCGTGCGTTTTCTTCCCTTAAAATATCGTCAGCAGCCATACAATCAAATGGAAAAACTAAATAAATTGGATGCAATGGGGTGTTGTTTTCAATTATCGTTGGGTAATTTTTATTCATATATATAATATATAATATATGCCATTTAGCAGATGCTTTTGTTCAAAGCGACTTACAGAAGTGAATGCATACATTTTTCAGTACCCACAACCTAAATGCGGTCAGCACCACGCTCTACCTACTGAGCCACACAGAACCACGCTCTACCTACTGAGACATACAGAACCACGCTCTACCTACTGAGCCACACAGAACCACGCTCTACCTACTGAGCCACACAGAACCACGCTCTACCTACTGAGACACACAGAACCACGCTCTACCTACTGAGCCACACAGAACCACGCTCTACCTACTGAGACACACAGAACCACGCTCTACCTACTGAGACACACAGAACCACACTCTACCTACTGAGACACACAGAACCATGTTCTACCTACTGAGACACACAGAACCACGCTCTACCTACTGAGACACACAGAACCACACTCTACCTACTGAGACACACAGAACCACACTCTACCTACTGAGCCACACAGAACCACGCTCTACCTACTGAGCCACACAGAACCACACTCTACCTACTGAGCCACACAGAACCACGCTCTACCTACTGAGACACACAGAACCACGCTCTACCTACTGAGACACACAGAACCACGCTCTACCTACTGAGACACACAGAACCACGCTCTACCTACTGAGCCACACAGAACCACACTCTACCTACTGAGCCACACAGAACCACGCTCTACCTACTGAGCCACACAGCACCTTCTTTTTTTATTAAGAAACAAAAATGCAGAAACCTTAAACCGTAAAGGGGATGTATGCATTAGCTTCAGGTTCATTTGGCAGTACACACTTTTCAGCGTGGTAGTGATTTCAGAGACTGTGCTGTGCCTCCTTCCATTTAAAAAAATGTGCCACCTAGTGGTTCTGGCAGAAATGACACCAGTTTGTTTTTGTACCTTCTGGAGTGCAGCGCCGTCGCCGGAGTCCTCGGGCAGGAGGATGAACATGCTCAGCTCCTCTCCCTGGTACGGGAGCTCCAGGACCTGCAGGCTGTAGTCGACGATGTAGTTGAAGGGAAGCTTCTTCATCTGGTACATCATCTGCACCGGCTTACTCTCATTCTGGCGCCACAAGACAGAACACCGACAGAGATCATACATTCAGCGACGGTTTTAACTTGATCATGGTTTGTACTTCCTCATTTGCCTTAAAGCAGCTTGCGTGTGTGCATGCCTTTCCATCTCTGTGCTAATATCACTGAACGACTGTACACCGAATAATACATTAACTCTTAACTCTACAAAGAGAAGAATTGATTAATTTGCTTAGTAGGCACCTTGTAAAGGGCTTCTCTACACCGTTCCGGGCCATCTTTGGCGGCAGGGTAGTGTAATGGTTAGGGAGCTGGGCTTGTAACTCAGAGGTTGCAGGTTCAAATCCCAAGTGGGGCACTGCCGTTGTACCCTTGAGCTAAAAGTACTTAACCTGAATTGCTTCAGTAGAAATATCCAGCTGTATAAATGGATTGTATGTAAAGAAATGTAAACTAAGTGGCTCTGGATAGGAGCGTCTGCTAAATGCCTAAAATGTCATCTTTCCGCAGCTCACTTGATCTATTTGCTGAAGTATCTCAGGTTAAGCTCCTCTCTCACTGGCACAACCCTTCACTAAGCGTCTGAACATGTTGGTTCAGTTCCCTCACCGCTAGCCACAAATGTCACACTACAAAATATTTTTTTCACAAAAGGCATTTGCAAAGGAAAACTCACTTGATTGATTTTAAAGGGCATTTCCTTGGTTTGTTTTTCATCGAACTTGTGCAGCCAGCTCCCCTTGAAGTAGATGGCATTCACAAGAGCCAGCCTTGTGTTGACACTGACCGTTCCTGGTTTCAGGAGGTCTTTGATTTTGCCTGCGTGTTAAGACAGAGCGTTGAAAGACACTTATTTGTTAGTTTATTTGTCAGGGACATAGATAAAAACAATTGTTACAATGATTAAAAAAATAAGCATCAGATGCATTGCATTAAGTGTTTATAGCCAAGTGTTAATTTCCCATATTCAGTATATATAAACATGTAAAACAGAGAGCCACTTTGTATGGGTCGGGCTGCTGCCAGCTTCCCTCTGCGGCGTACAGCCAATCCCTCTGAGGCATACAGCCAATCACCACCCCCGAATGGGGGCTAGCCAGAGTCAGGCTGGCGCAGCCGGGGATTAAACCCCGGCCACAATGGGCAACCTGCACTCCGGGCGAATGCCTTTACCGTTACGCCACCCGGGGGCCCAGTTTGTGGACTTTAAGTTTAAGATTGAATAATAATGACATAATATATGCCATTTATCAAACGCTTTTATCCAAAGCGACTTACAGTAGCGAATGCATACATTTTTCACTATATGTGGTGCCCAATGGGAATAAAACCTAAGTGTTGTTAGCGCCACGCTCTACCTACTGAGACACACAGAACCACGCTCTACCTACTGAGACACACAGAACCACGCTCTACCTACTGAGCAACACAGAACCACACTCTACCTACTGAGCCACACAGAACCACGCTCTACCTACTGAGCAACACAGAACCACACTCTACCTACTGAGCAACACAGAACCACACTCTACCTACTGAGACACACAGAACCACGCTCTACCTACTGAGACACACAGAACCACGCTCTACCTACTGAGACACACAGAACCACGCTCTACCTACTGAGCCACACAGAACCACACTCTACCTACTGAGCAACACAGAACCACATTAATGGTTCTCATTTAATCGAATTGCGACTTTCTAGCTAAGAAATGTAGGTTGCTAGTGTAGCAGGCCCTATCTTCTCTCTCGTGACACTGGTTATGCAACTCTGCACACTTAGACCCAGGAGGCAGGCAGTGCAGTTAGCCTTTTATTTCTGTTTGACACAAAGTAGAACCATAAGGGCAGAGTCTGCCGTCTCTCCCTTTCCACAGTTTTACAGCAGTGCAAACAGCTACGGCACAGAAATAGTTCATATAATATATATATATGATACAATCAGTAAATACAGTGTGTTACACTTAACTTATCCAGGCTTATTTAATGTATCATGTATCATTAAAAGGAGAGAGCACTCTCTTTATTCAGAGATGCTGCAAGGCTGTTGATGGTTTTTTTTCAGGATCATTCAGAGTCTTACTTTCAGTCTGCTCCTCCACCCATTGGTTAATCGTCTTCCGTGACTCATCTGTTGCACCCATGAAATCCAAGGGAACCAGATCTGCATGGTAAAACTTCCGCGTGGATTCTAAGAACTCCTAAAACAGTTACAAACTCTGTCAATGATTATTGCTTTTGTTTAGTAAGTGTCCTGCAATGGAGACCCATTCTTCTTTTCTATAAATGTATTTTTCTTATTTTACCCCGTTTTTCTCCCAATTTGGTAGCCAATTACTCCCGCTGTGCTTAGTTCAATCCCCTCCCCCGTAGTTCGCTGCCGTAGCACCTGTGACCAGCAGTGACAATGCGAAGCGCTGCCTCCTCCGAGACGGCACTCGCCGAGCTGTCAACTGTAATTCCGGTACCCCAGAACCACTCCTGTGCGCAGCGAACTGTGTGTGTCGGCTTCCCTCCCCCCTCCCTGGGGCGGGCAGCCAATCTCCGCCCCGATAGCGCTCCTGGCCAGAGCCGAGTCTGGCGCGATGGGGAATTGAACCCCGGTCGCGGTGGCCAGCGTCAAACGCTGTAACCACTAGACCACACGGGAGGCTGAGACCCGTGCTTCTAAGAGAGAAGTGGGCTTTCCAGCTAAAAGTGAAAGGGGGAAAGGGTGCGGAGGAAGTGGGACTCACAGGGAGGAAGTCGAAGGTCTTCTCTCCATAGAGACGGTTCGCAAGCTTCAGGAGGTATGAGGCTGCAGGGTTGTTGATATCAGTGCTGAGTGCCTGGAAATCCGAGTGGATGTTGGCAGATTTATTGAAACAAAGGGCCTGAGAGAGGAGAGAGAGAGAGAGAGAGAAAAAAAGGTTATTTCAGTTCACTCCAATAGTAGCTGGCAGCAGCACACTGCACAACATGCCACCTCTGGTGTCAATTTGGTACGCACAGATCATTAAGAATGTTACACAGACACTCCATCATGGCTACTTCTCCCAAAGTCAAAAGTTATTTTCACTGCCATGTTGTTCAGCCGACACAACTCTACTGTCTTTCACTGTCCCCTATGGCATTTCTGCACGTCATAGGGGACAGTCATCTCAGTCATCTCCCAAACCTGGGTCAACAGGGCCAGCCACAGCACACCCGAGACACAGTGGGTGTGAAGAGTTGTGGAACAAAAGGACTTATTTTGTGACTAAAAGGTTAAATTCTTTCGTGCAATAAGTCACCTACACCATATAATAAAGACAGTCTTTCGACGTAGTCAACTAGAGAACGCCCTCATTGTGCGTCTGTACTGGTTGACTGCACTCATCAAAACAGCTCTGACGGTGATGGATCTGCTGGCTCCTTTAGCAAACAGGACGCAGCTTTTATTCCGAAATGCCTCGTTCCGCCCGCCCAACGGTAGCTACTGAAGGGATTCTCAAACGCAGTCCTGGGGGACGCCGGTGTTTTCTGTTTTCTGTTCCAACCAGACACAACCCCTGCATTGTGACAAGGTGTTAATGCAGGGTTACTCAAATCTGTCCCACAAATCCAAATCCGGTCCTGGTTTTCCTTTCTCTCAGGTAGTTAATTGAACAATTAGTGCAATTGGTTGGCCAGAATGTCTTCACACCTGACTTCCAGGTGAAGGGAGTGTGGAAAAACAGCAGTGCTCAGCCCACAAGGACTGAATGCTTCTAATTAGACACTTGAAATGTCTATTGATGGGATGATTTACCCTTAACCTTTAGAGGTCTTGGGCTATTTTGTCTCGTTGTCGAGGACAAAAGACGGGTCGTCAATTTCGTCGTCAGCATCACTCTCGATGTCAGACTCCTTACCAATAATTTCTTCAAGTTCGTCATCCTCGACGTACAAAAGCAAGGTTTGTGGTACATTTAGCATTCGCCTCACACCAGGATCAACTCGCCTCATTTCTCCTCCACACAACAACTCCAACTCCAAAAACTAGCTAGCCATTTTTTTCCCGTTTCATAATCTGACAAAAAACGCCGTCGCACTCTGGCGTCATCACAGTGCTTCAGGTTGAACTGAACCGATTCACTGCAGTTTGCACTCTATTATACCCCACAGAATTACAATAATGTCGCATGTTATAATCTTAGAAATGCAGCCGATTTGATTTATTTTACTTTTCAGTTTCAGGGAATATCGCGTCAATGCTTTGTCTTGCAATGTCTTTCGAGAGCGTTTATGAATATAGTCACAGATTCGTTCTTTGTACTGTGTCAGTGTACTGTGTTCTGTTAGCCTACTGACTGTGAGGACAGTTCTTCAGTTCGTTCAGTCCGCGCAGTTCAGTTTAATAGAGAACTCCAGTATGGATGTCCAGTGTCGTTTCTAATAGGATGCCGAGTGGTAAATCCGTCCAAACATGTTTTTTAGTATTTTCTATAATCTCGCAAAGCAAGGAATTCGGCGCAGCCCACTGCCTGCCTGGTGAATCAAAGGAACGAATCACTCGGGATCAGTGCCTACTCCCAGCCTACTCCCCACCACGGCGTGTCCTACCTTGGCCATTTGGTCAGCGGTGGTTCCTTTGGCCCCCAGGGAGACCATGGCCAGGGCCGAGGTGATACTGAGGGGGGACAGGAAGATGTTCCCCGTCGCGGTGGTTTCACACAGAGTCCGGTAAAGCTCCAAGGCAAACATTGTGTTGGTGCTTCCCAGGCTGGCCATGGCTGACTGTATAAATAAATACAAAATTAAACTGTTAATTAGGACTTAAATAAATACAAAATTAAACCATGTTAATTAGGACTACTCTGCTTAATCGAGACCACAAAAGCTTTATTTGCAGGATACGTTAAAATATCCGTTAAAATACGGGGTTTCCCCAGCAAACAAGAACGTGTCTGACTTCCGTGGGAAAAAGAGCATTAATCACACAGAGACTTAATTCAGTCTTTCGGAACCTCAAAATCCGACCTGGCACCTACATTCATGTACTTCAGTGATCAAACACCTGAATCAGGGGCGTCGTTTTGGTATGGCAAGGTATGGCACTCGCCATACCTTGGCTTCTAGCCACATTTTTAATTTTATACAAACTGTATAAACGCCATAATACTGTTAATTAAACTGTAACATATTCATGAACAAGTCCATGTCATGTTGTGTCAATACGAACACGTTCTATGTTATTTTAGTGAAAAACCGGACTTAACGCCACCCGCGATTGTGAAGCTAACAAGCTAGCTAACGTGCCTTACGCTGATGAGGTCCTGTAGCGCTTATCACTACATTTCACTAAAAAAAGATTTGTATAAGACTGTATCATTATGATCCACTGGAATTAAAAAATAGGTTTACTAGTTACATACTGTAGTTGTCTCCTTTGTTTATTAATGTTACCTAAATATATAAGTAAATTGTACAGAAACAACTCACCAAAATTGACTATTGCACAACTGATTTGACAAAAAATGTCACCCCCCCACACCTTCCCTTACCATACCTTGGCTTTTGCTGAAATGACGCTACTGACCTGAATGCTCTAGTTTCAATCTGACTTCTACAGGGCATAAGCATCATAACGCGAATGCACGGACTGTCACGGTTTTACCTTGTTCGGCCGCTGGAGGGCGCTTGATCATGTGATGGTCTGTTTTCTTTTGTTTTGCGTGAGGAATCATTGTCATTTCCTCTTACAAACGCTTCTGTGTAAACCATTGTTACGCTCTCGCCGGTACTAAGAACTAAGTAGTCTCTCAGTTAAAGAGATAAGGTACTTCGTATTATCTCATTCAACGGTTTAGAGTTTACACTCTGTGGTTGCCTTTTTAGGAGGAATATTCCTTTCCTATCTAAAGGTTTTATGCTCGATTCATTCTTTGGTTTTTGGGTTAAAATTCCCCAGAGCTAAAGTCTCTAAAATCACTTTAGTTTCTTACATCTCCGTTGAAGAGTTCTCGCCCTTATTGGGTTGTTTTCTGTTTAATTATTTTCCGTGGATTTTTATGGCCGGAGTTTTCTTTTCTTTGTCCTTTCATTTTTTCCCCTGCTCCCTAATCTGTTCGCAGACTTAGTGGTTGACTACTCGTGGTCAGCTTTTAGATATTCGTGAAATCTGCGTGTGGCTCTTCCACCCTCGACCCACACGGTAAAACACCGGGGCCCGCTTGAACGACCCACAAATCTGTCGTTCAAAACTCCACACAAAAGATGCAACCACGCTTGGACTTTTCAAAGAACGTTTTGACACCTCCCCACCCAAAACTACTCGCAAAGCCTGTTACAAACAGCTGTTCATAAAGACTGCACTGCAAAAATATGATATGATTTAGGCATTGCTTAAAGTGGATTAAAATATTTCAAAATGCAACCATTACGACTCATTAATCCGGCATTTATCCAGCATAGCTGAAAACATTTTAAAAAAAAAATAAAGCCGAGCTACTTCCGCTTTCAAGAGGACCATGCAAATGATGATATCATATCTCCATAATTTATTTTTACTTTATTAAGGGAAAGATTAAATAATATTTGTTGCGAGGCACTTACGGGTCCTGTAGAATTTTCTTTGCTGCTCTTCGTGAAAGCGAAAGTAAAAGTAAGTGTTCCTATTTTGGGAAACTTATAATAATACTGTCATTGTCTAACATTATACTAAACTTGAACTTACACATTTTACTTACCTGCAACGCAAAGCAGGTCCTTCCAGCACCAGAACCTGTTGTGTGTGTGAGTTTGGGAGGGTTTACTCGAAGGGTGTAGTCTCAGGTACAGGTAGCAGGACAAAGGTTAGAAGGATTAGGCTACTCTGTAAATGATCACCATTTATAGGTAAACACAGGTAAACACAGGTACAAGGAAGCAGGTAGTATATGCTTGTAAACTTAACTATCAGGCAGGTCTAGTACGATGATCCTTTTAGTCACAATGCATATGGAATGTAAAACTGTGATATGTGAGTGCCGCGTAAATAATGTTAATGTAAATAACATTTAAAAAACAAACGCATTCCGTTTATAATTTAAGAATTATAGTGATTGACTGCATGAATTATAGACATTACTGCTAAATCGGTGCTAAAAGGCGTCCCCATTTCCTAATTGACTCAATGAAAATGAATTCAGTAGGCCAATAGCGCAAGATGGTAGTTCCACCTGCTTAATCTGTCCTGCTATTTACCCCATCGGGCGAAAAGAGCGACTCGTGTGCGCTAAAGGAATGCTCCGAATAGCACTGTGTGCCACTGGAACAGACATAGACCATAGCCGTGAAAGTGACCTAATTCCGATTTAATTCTTACTCACATGTGGCACATGTCATATATGTATTATGAACGTGTAAACAGGAAAAGAGCACATGGAATCGGATATTTTCATATCCGTCTTGGGCCACAATCATATGTGGAAATAAATCCGATAGGAATCTGATATCTGCCAATGCGACTGTCGCCTAAATGTACAGATCGGAATTCCCCTATCATTCCGATTCGCACTTACATTTTAATTTTTTACATTTTAAGCATTTAGCAGACACTCTTATCCAGAGCGACTTACAAGATGTGCATTAATACAAGGTGAGAACAATCAAAGTTAGCGTACAAGATCAGTGCAGTAAAACGGCAAAAGACATCATTGCAGGCGTCTGCGTATCATACCTGTAACATTGGGAAAGAAAAGGTTAGTGGGTTTTTTTGGGTTTTTTTGTTGTTGTTTTGTTTTCACTTCATTAAAAAACTGCGCTAATACTTTTTCGCATTTGAATGACGTGTAACGTTTCGCGTGCACAAACAGAAGTAAAATATTATTTCGTTTCGGACCTCTAAAGACGCTTCGGAATGCAATAGCTTGAATTATGATTTCAGCCTCGTTTGCGTCCGTTGCAGATGGCGATATGGCTGTGCAGCCGTGGTTGTTGTTTACTTCCGTATCGGTAGCCAAAACCCCGTGTACGCATGCGCGTTGTTTCCAGGGTAAACATAAAGTATCGGATATGGGCCACTTTTATAAGTACATGTAAACAGGGCGGTCAAAAAAATTAGATACAGGCAAAGAATCTGAACTGGGCATCAAGGCCTGCAGCGTAAACGTACCGTAAGACTGATACTAAAACATCGCCTCTTCTCCCTTTAATTTTATTTGGGGTGAGTAACCCAATGGTGCAGTACCGCCACCCACCGAACTGGAGTGTGGACCTAAAACAGCAAGGTAGCCTACCTTCTGTAAAAGAAAAGAATAATAATATGTTCCACAGACTCCACCCTCTCACAATGATCACATTGTCCTGTTGGTATGTTGCAGTACATTGCACATTTTTGTCCTGTTGCACTCTTTCAGCTCCCACAGTGAATTATTATATGTGTGTCACAATGATCACATTGTGTGTGTGATCACATTGTCCTGTTGCATGCTTGCACAGACTCAGCATCCTATGTCCCAGTCAATGATCACAGCTGTTAAAAAAAAAAAATGGATGGACTTTCCTGTCAGCTGGGGAGATAGACGCTTGAATGAAATGTACATGAGCAAATCATGCTCCCTTCCCCCTGGTGTGTACACATTCATCCAATACAGACTCTCCTCTGTGTGGACAGGTATGGTAAATGCACAAACCTAATTGTGGTGGGCATACCATGTGTCATGACACTTCCTAGACCTAGGTCTTTATATCATTATTGGTTTAGTTGCTATTTAAGCTATAAATACAAACGTACATTTAGATCACACATTGGTGGCCGTATTGTTTTCTACAGAAAGTGCTACACATGGCACCAGCATAATTAATAAAATACAAATAGCCCATAAGGACCTGTTTCTGTAGTACCTACGATAAATTTGTACCAATATGCCTAGTTATTATTTTTGACCTCATTTGCATATTATGTGCAGATGCCTAACTGTGACCATGTTTTTTCAAGTAACAAATAAAGTTACTTTATTTTAATAAAGTTACTTTATTTGTTATATGGCCAGAAGAGGATGGGCTCCCCCCCTTTTAGTCTGGTTCCTCCCAAGGTTTCTCCTTGTGACTGTCGCCTTAGGCTTGCTTTGGGGGGGGTTCCCTTCTGTTAAGCGTTTTGTGACAATTCATTTGTGGAAAGCGCTATACAAATACATTTGATTTGAAATGTGATAAAGTAAGCGTTCTCAAATGAAAAGGGTGGTCCCTCTGGCCCGTTTGTGTGTTTTTCACCCGGCCCGGCATCACCATGTTCCACCTCTGGTTGAGAGAGCATTCTTTTATAGCATCTTCCTGTTTTGTAAAAGTCAATTATCTTTATTTCCTCCTGGGGCAGCTGAGGTAAAAAAAAAGAGGAAGAAGATCCCTCCCTCTAGTCTAGGAGGGGACTTCCACTCTGAAAAAGATGAGCTATCCTATCCACATCCAATACAGAAACATAAACACACCACTTTACCTCTTTCTCTCTGCCAAGTTTACCCCACTGGCGTTCTGTTGTCCCCTGAAAAGAGTGAAGGTGCCGGTTTATACAGTGTGATGACCTCACCAGAGCCTGTGCCAATTCACTCCTCAAATCCCCCTGTTCCGCAAGTTTCTCCCACCCGAGCGATCTGCCATAAGCCACCGCCAGACACGGTCCTCAGCAGAACTAGACCTGGTCCGGTGTAGAACTGAGCGCTACTGGCGGAGTGCTATCCCTCACATGACCAGACTCTTAAATAAGTGAACACTGTAATGAGTGTTGTGTGCTGGTATGTCGGTTTGTCACATCATTTTGTGTTTGTTAGTCTATCTTATGTTAGTCTATTTTATGCTTTTCATGTTGCTGTTTATGTTTTAGATTTTTTATTTTATTTTAGATATTTTATAGATTATACCAATGTAAAATGTACTTTTAATTCAGCTTGGTTGCTGCCACATGTACATTATAGTATCTTATCTTATTTTTTATAAACGAATAAACTGTTTACATATTACTATGGGTGTTAACAAGGTCGACGATGAATATGACATCCTGTTTGTTTTACAGAGAACAAGAAACCGGGATGCAGGTGTCAATGCGGCCAGCGCTTTAGAAATATAGGGCTGACGTGCCTTTCCTGCCCTGCTCTGTGATCTCACACCCTGGAACCCACACAAAAGCCCTGTACCAACACGTCAGTCAGCTAAACTGTGAAATGAGTGCGCTCGTTAAACTGTCACACCTAACCTGAAGCAGAAAAGACCACATCTCCTGTCTGTTGACTGAAGTTACCCCACGTTTTAGTACCCCACTAAATGTATTTTGGAGTCAACAGCTATAGAAAATAGAAAACAAGGCCTTGTACTCTCAGTGCCTTTTATGATTATTATTATTATTATTATTGTTATTATTATGATTATTATTATTATTATGATTATGATTATGATTATTATTTTGTTGCATGACTGGGTCTGCAGATTGAAAGAACCCACTGTTCAGCTTTGGCATCCTTGTGAAAGAGAGACACTGTGAGCTGCCCGGTCACAGAGAAGGGCTTTATGCCTTGTGTGTTCACCACAACAGAAACCGGCCTGGCTTCGGAAATAGAGCAAGGTAGCTGTTTCTCCCAACCTACCTGCAATGCCCTTTGCAGTGATGGGAGAATGAGGTGGCATGAAACCACAAAATGGGCAGACATACCATCAGAGATATCACTGATTTGAAGAAATCACTGTGTTTCTTTTCTGTGTTTTTTCATTGGTTCAAATAAGTCAGTGGTTGACAGCTCATGGTAGCTCTGTCCATTATGGGTTTCGTGTTTCCATCAAAACCTCATTCTCCACCACTAGCCCTTTGTAAAGTGACCACAGGCAGCCCAGGCAGTAGGGGGCAGTGTTCTCAAAGTGGTCGGGATTCCCCCTCACAGACTTGCAGAAGGACCGTGGCGTGGCCGCTGAAGCTTCCTCCCTTACACATAAGAACATAAGAATACACAATGAGGAGAACGGGCCGTTCAGCCCAGCTAGGCTCATCATGTCCTAATCTAAAGAGTATCTAGTACTGCATCTAGCCTGGACTTGAATAGCCCAAGTGTTTCTGCCTCTACTACCCGACCTGTTCCAGGCACTGACATCTCTCTGTGTAAAGAAAAACGTCCTAATATCCGTGTGGAATTTGCCTTGAACTCATTTCCACCTGTGGCCTCTTGTTCTGCTGACCCCACTTATCTTAAAAAATCTTTGGTAGTTCACTTTCTTCATCCCTTTTAGGAATTTAAAAACCTCAATCAAATCCCCCCCTAAGCTAAGCTAAGCTTAATTAATTTGAGTGCCTTAAGTCTATCCTCATAACCTTTACCTTTCATACCAGGTATCAGTTTAGTTGCCCTTCTTTGAACTTTTTCAAGAGCTTCTATATCTTTCTTGTAGTGCGGTGCCCAGGACTGCACACAGGACTCTAAGTGAGGTCTGACAAAGGCATTATGTATCAGCACTGGGTGAGGAGCTGAATCAGGTTCAGGTTCTCAGTCTTTTCCCCATCATGGGCTCCCATTAGTCCCATTAGTCATCCTTACTGTAAGGTTTCCTCACCGGCAAAGAACCCCGGGCCACACCAGCATTCTGCGGTTTTGGAGACAGTACAGCTCACCGCTCAAGCTCCGGTCTAATCCCGGTTGCGTAAGAGGCTGTCCGTTGAGGCCGGACGCCATCAGGTCTCCAGCTGGTACGGGACAATGAGTGATATCTCTGCGAGACACTTGGACAACAACCTTTTTTCTCTTTTTCTTTTCAAACGGTCCACAGTGAGAACATTTGGTCCGCACAGGGTTGAGTGGTCACTGGCAGCCTTCCAAAATAGACAGAGGGGAGGCAGTGTGGAAAACCATCTTCCGCAAGAGACTCAAAACCCACCTCTTCAGACTCCATTACCACTAACTGTCATCACCACTGCTTTCATGGTCAGTACTGCATTTTGTATTATGTATCTATGTTGATGACTGTCCCCCCCAAAAAAACACAGAACTTTTCCCTCCTTGTGTTACAGGTACGGTTTGACAGATGTGTGACCTTCTGAAGTCCACTCTAGTGTCTGTGTCAGTGCCCCCCTGAATAACAGATTCCCACCACTCATCTCCCTGTGCTGTTACGGTCATTTTCGGACACCGGGTTTGCCCCATCCCGCCCCACCCACCCTGCTCCCACACGCATGCAGAACATAAGCATGTTGACATTTCTATTTTGGATTGATAGCCTCTCCCTCCGCGACCTCCCCCAAACCCCCCCACTCTTCCTCCGCGACCCTTCGTTTGGCTCCCTGTGGCGGTCCGACACAAACAATAGTGCAGCGCGGTCTCCGCACCGCTCCCCTGGTTGAGCTGGCTGTAATCAGACGACAGCTGGGATTTTCGTCGGGACCTTGGTATGGGCGTCGGCCAGTCTGGGGGCAGGTGGCTCTGGGGCGCTCCAGTGGGACCTCACTCGGGGGCCCAGTGGCGTGCGAAAAAAGGGCTATATCCAAAGTGTGACACGAAATGGGAGGGGAGGGGAGGAGAGAGGGGGTCTCAGACATGCGATGGGACCTCAAGCCGTAACCCCCCTGTCCTACTCCAGTTGCGACTATGTTCCTGTGCTTTGGACAGCTGCTCTGCGTCACAAAGACTAGAGAGAGGGAGGGGGGGGGGGAGAAGGGCAGTCATACCATAATCTAATTTAATTTGCTGCAGTGTCCTGGCTATAAACTGCCGCGGGAACGTTTGACCAAAGAGCACGCTCGGGAACTTTAGCGATTCACACCGATCGCACTTCCTGTAAGTGCTGGTCACACGATACCAACCTTATGCCTCACCGCAAAAGCGCTTGATTTGGGCTACCGACCCTCGACTCGTCTGTGGAATGCTCATTAGAGTCTCCTTTTGAAGTGTGTATTTGCGTTCACACAGAGGAGACAATCTGAAAAGGTTAAGAGTGATTCTGCCGTCTCCATTCCCCTGACGGTTAACGTGCTGGTGAATAAATTTTTACATTTACATTTTAAGCTTTTAGCAGATGCTCTTATACCCCCTCCCCTGGGGCAAACAGCCAATCGCTGCCCCCAAACGGGCGAGTGCCTTTTCCGTTTCACCATCCGGCCCCCATATGGCAGTTGACAGGGAGGAAACACGCCTGCAGTCAGTGCTAATGTTCACCTGCAGTCTCACGACTGGACAAATGAACACCAACTTCTTATTGTCACTGATTAGTAGTGAGTTGAACAAGAAAATGTGTTCACCCAAAATCATGTAATGTTACTGACACTAGCAGATGCGCTTACCCAGCGTAATTCATCTTATATATTTACATTTTAAGAATTTAGCAGATGCTCTTATCCAGAGCGACTTACAAGATGTGCATGAATACATGGTAGGAACAATCATAGTTTACGCAAGAGATCGGTGCAGTAATACAGCGATAGACATCGTTGTAGGCAGCTGCACACCATACCTGTAACGCTGGGAAGGAAAAGGTTAGTACATTTTATTTAATTAAAATAACTTTGCTGCTTCTAGGAGTGGCTCTGAAAGATGAGAAGATGATAAGGGTGGGACTTCAGGACTCCAGGTGGATGGAATCAGAGAGACGCCTGATTGGTGGATCAGCTGTATCCCAGGGTGAGGCTGTCGCCAGGGGGATAGGGGCAGCTCTTGCTGGCACTGCCCAAATGTGTGTTGGGGGCGGGGGTTGACACTTCAAATTGTTCCCCCACATATCCCATGACACCCCCATCCCCACCCCAAAAAAAGCATACTTCTGGACTCTGACCTGACCAGGTTTGACTCTTCTATTGCATCCCAAAATCTCCCCCCTCTCCCCCGCCCTCGTTCCCTACATCTCTTCCAATTAAAGGGGAGCAGCTCCAGTGTCCCCTTAAAATCGCAGCACATATTTTAACACCTCAGCGCGGTCATCTCACACCAGGGTCGAGGGTGGGGCTGATGCAATGGACATTTTTGGGATTTTCAAAAGCAAGTCATTAAAAGCCAGTAAGCAGGACACGAACACCTGCTCCAAGATGGCCGCCGCAAAGGCGATGAAAAGTTAAGAAGATTCCAAGGGCCCTGGCTGCATAGAAAGCCCCTAAAAATACCATGGCTTATATCTTGTATTGTTTTGTAATTGAATAAATAATGGCTGTTAATTTAAACAACTGTGAATAGAATCTGTGGCTCAGTAGGTAGAGCGTGGTTCTGTGTGGCTCAGTAGGTAGAGTGTGGTTCTGTGTGTCTCAGTAGGTAGAGCGAGTGTGGTTCTGTGTGGCTCAGTAGGTAGAGCGTGGTTCTGTGTGGCTCAGTAGGTAGAGTGTGGTTCTGTGTGGCTCAGTAGGTGGTTCTGTGTGGTTCTGTGTGGCTCAGTAGGTAGAGCATGGTTCTGTGGCTCAGTGGGTAGAGCGTGGTTCTGTGTGGCTCAGTAGGTAGTGTGGGTGGTTCTGTGTGGTCTCAGTAGGTAGAGTGTGGTTCTGTGTGGCTCAGTAGGTTCTGTGTGGCGTGGTTCTGTGTGGCTCAGTGGGTAGAGCGTGGTTCTGTGTGTCTCAGTAGGTAGAGTGTGGTTCTGTGTGTCTCAGTAGGTAGAGCATGGTTCTGTGTGTCTCAGTAGGTAGAGTGTGGTTCTGTGTGGCTCAGTAGGTAGAGCGTGGTTCTGTGTGGCTCAGTAGGTAGAGCGTGGTTCTGTGTGTCTCAGTAGGTAGAGCGTGGTTCTGTGTGGCTCAGTAGGTAGAGTGTGGTTCTGTGTGGCTCAGTAGGTAGACCATGGTGTTGGCAGCGCTTAGGTTGTGGGTTCGATTCCCACTGGAACCACATATACTAAAAAATGTATGCATTCACTACTGTAAGTCGCTTTGGATAAAAAAGTGTCTCCTAAATGGCATATATTATATCATATTATTATCTGCAATAAAATTATTGCCTGAGGCCAAAATAACCACCACCTCGGCCCCCCCCATGTACAGAATGGTTTGGTCCCGCTGCCCTCGCCACACTGCTCGTCTGAATCTACCTGACAGGATTCATCATGCCGCCGGCAAAATCTAAATCAGTCGAGGAGCAGGTTAAGGCGTCCGTGGTAGAATTCCGTCTCGGAAATAGTGTCTCGCCCCGGAGGACGGGCGGCGGACTCGTGGGGGAGGGGGAATTGAGATAAATAGAGGGTATAATTGGCAACCAAATTGGGAGAAAAAGCGGGGGAAAATTTTGAAAAAAAAAAAGACGTTATCTCTGTCATGCAGGACAACTTACAAATATGCAATGAATTTCTGAAGCAGGTAGTTACGTTTTGCATAGTTTTGCTAGTTTAGTGTAATCACCCCTTTTATAGCCAGTTTTCTAAAAACATGATGTTTAAAAGTGTATTATTGTTTGGGCATGTAGCAGTGCGTTTCCCTGTTAAAATGAAAGTTTTTTGTTTGAATGCCATTAAATTGCATCCTTCCTAACTTTCTTTCTCAGAGAAACCACTGATCTAATGTGACTGAATTGGTCTAAACAACTGAACACTGACTGACTGCATTACTTACACTGACTGACTTGTATTACTACATCAAATCTGTGGTTTCGTCATGGAATAATGTGTTTCAGTAGAATTTAAACAGGTCCCATGTTATGAACATAGTGTGTGATTATGGATGGCGGCGGTGTGGCAACATCGGGGTGGAATAGTGCGTGTCGGTGGGGTGAGTGCCTTTTTTTTGCTTGAGCCCCTGACCCCCAAAATGTCTGTGCACGGCCCTGCCCTGCACTATAGTGAACTATTGTACTAAAGTGCACCCCTTCAGTGCAGTGGAAACATTTGAGGTTTTAGAGGTGATGGGTGATCAGCGGTTCATCTTCCGATTCCGACCACACTGCGCTGTCACACCTCCTCCCCCTGCTCTGTGGCTGAAGCAGAACGGCCACAGCGAAGATGAGGAAGAATGAAAAAAACAACAACCGCGCACGCAGACCAAGGCCGTAACCATGGAGTCAACATTGGGGGGGACATTATTTTTTAAAATATCAGCTAGGCTATATATTGGGGGGGACATTTTGTGCATATCTGAATATTGGGGGGGATGTGTCCCCCCCCAATATATATGGTAATTTTGGCCTTGACGCAGACGACACCATGCAGTTAAACTGCGTCCTCCGCCCCAACGCCTGGGCGAGTTCTCTCTGAAATGGAATACAGAGATCAGGGAGTGGCGGCCGTGTGATGTCATCGTAGAGAGAACAGAATGTGTCCTTCTAGGGATCCAGTGACAATCTAGCCTCTGACCGAGACAGTGTCACGATCGCTCTCCGTCTTCACTAGGCCGCATGTTATTTATAACCTCATGTATTTGTGTATTTGCTTTAGCCAAACCCATTACCCAGAGTAACTTACGAGGCGTAGCATTTGACCACATCCTGTATGTTGTGTGACCCAATT
The DNA here is from genome assembly GCA_029706075.1 of Aldrovandia affinis. Lineage (NCBI taxonomy): Eukaryota > Metazoa > Chordata > Actinopteri > Notacanthiformes > Halosauridae > Aldrovandia > Aldrovandia affinis. Next base: position 2,393,356 of record JAINUG010000116.1, read on the forward strand.
AAACTGCTTGATTTACATCGAGACTCATCAGACTATGATCTCCAGCGTGCCCTGGAACGGCTTGCGGCCGAGTGCGACACCGTGGGAACGCGAGTCAGCACCTCCAAATCTGCAGCCGTGGTTCTCGCCCCAGAAAAAGGTGGATTGTCCCCTCTGGGTGGGGAGTGAGCACCTGACCAAAATGGAGGAGTTCAGGTGTGTCTCGGGGTCGTATTCACGAGTGAGGGTGAGAGGGAGCGTGAGATCGACAGATGGATGGGGGCAGCGTCTGCAGTAATGCAGGCGTTGTACCAGACCGTCGTGGTGAAGAGGGAGCTGAGTCTGAAGGCCAAGCTCTCAATTTACCGGTCAATCTTCGTTCCAACCCTCACCTATGGTCATGAGCTCTGGGTCTCGACCGAGAGAGTAAGGTCCCGGATACAGGCGGCTGAAGTGAGGTCCCTCCGCAGGGTAGCTGGGCTCAGCCTTAGAGAGAGGGTGAGGAGCTCAGTGGCTCGGGAGGAGCTCAGAGTAGAGCCGCTGCTCCTCCGCATTGAGAGGAGTCAGTTGAGGTGGTTCGGGTGTCTGGTGAGGATGCCTCCTGGGCGCCTCCCTCTGGAGGTGTACTAGGCACGGCCAACTGGGAGGAGGCCCTGGGCTGGGCTGCTTTGCTAAGACTGTTGCCTCCGCAACCCAGACCCGGATAAGCGGCAAGACAATGGATTTACATCAGGATTTACATCAGGATTTACATCAGGGTTTACATCAGGAGAACTGCTGTTGGTCAGGGACACGGATGCTATGTCCCATGCTGAGGTTTGAACCCGCGACCCTGAGGCCAGGGGTCCAGTGCTCTCGCTGTTCCCTCACGCACAAGACACGACCCACGGCACTGAATCAGCCAGTGAACATTACATCTTTATTGTTCCATTCTTGGGCTTATTGGTTTTTGCAGCAGTAGTGAAGGCTAATCTTCACTTGTATTTCAAGCATTATATTTTTGACTAAAACGTACTCGCTGTTGTACATTGTGCTCTTCTCTAAGCGTCTCATTTGACAAAAGTACTCCCTCTCCCCCTTTACTTCTCAATTCAAAATGTTCACTTCCAGTTTGAAGGCGCTTTGTTGTCATGACAATTGACATGGTTGTCAAGCAAAGTTGATCAAGTAGAACAAACAACTCTGGTGGAGGGAATGAAAATGAACACAGATATGACTGTTTGGAATATTGGTATATCCACCCGTTAGCCTATGGATGAAATGTTAAAGTGTTTGTTTGATCCGTGTAGGACATGTGTATGTGGCGCGGCAGTGGGTGGTTATAATATTTAAGCTCAGGGGTTCTTGTGTGTAAATGTACATACTTATCTATGGGGCAATGCAGTCAACAATAATAAAAACAGTACACTACTAAAGCCCAAAGTATTTGTGGCGTTTAACAATGACTAAGGAGTAAGCAGTGACGTCTCAGTGAGAATGTGGTCCCCCAGGACGCAGGTTGATAAGCAGATTCTTCAGTGAAACGAGAGGCCTAATGCCCTGCCTTAATGGCCAGTATCACGTTCTCAATTAGGGGACAGATATATCCTCTCACTCGCGGTGACAAAAAGCCAGGACGGGTGGGACCCTGCCAGGCATGCGAGGGCAGCCATACGCCACAATGTGCGTGAGAGCTTCAAACCCTGTGTTATGTGCTGTACTGCGTACGCTTCAGAAATACCACACAGTTAGCGCTGTCATGAGAAGTGGGCGTAAATCATTGTTGGTCCAGCTTACTGTTTCTCAATCCATTCCTACAGGGCACACTGCGCTGCATGTTTTCATTCCAACCACCACTTAATCATGCTCAAGTGATCATTAACAGACGATACAGATGATGGGTTGGGAGCAGAGGTTGGAATTAAAATTTCCAGGGCAGTGTGCCCTGTAGGAATGGATTGAGAAACACTGGTTTAGATACTTGACTCACCCCCTCATTACATTACATTACAGGCATTTAGCAGACGCTCTTATCCAGAGCGACTTACACAGTTTACATTTCCTTACATACAATCCATTTATACAGCTGGATATTAACTGAAGCAATTCAGTTTAAGTACCTTGCTCAAGGGTACAACGGCTGTGCCCCACCTGGGAATCGAACCTGCAACCTTTGCATTGCAAGCCCAGTTCCCTAACCATTATGCTAACACTGCCACCTATAAAGAGAGAGGAAGTGCGGGGGCGTATGTACAAAAGGAAACGATCCCCCGCCCCCTTCCCCATTCCAAACCGTTACACTTGGACCTGCTTGTAAACACCGGCCAAATTCCACTTCGTCTCTTTTATGCCATCTGTCCGGCTCCTATTACCCCTGACAGGTGATTGCGCTGTTACAAGGCCAGCCCGAAGGGTGCCCAGAACATCCCACTGACAGACTGACGCAGAGCAGGGAACTACAGGTGTGTGCCAAGGCAGTTAAAAGGCAACACTTTGGCAACCCTTGTGGTTACGCACCAAACGGCCCTGGCCCAGGCTAGGAGAGTCCCAGTGCGCCCCATGGTCCTGAATTTAATCCTGACCGACCGTGCCAGTGCTGGCAGCTACAGGGGTAGTGCATCGCCCATGGGAGGGAGGGAGGGAGGGTTTTGGTTGTCAGGATGATCTTTGTCTCAGTAAACAACAGTGAGCCCTGTGGTTGATCAGGTGCCTGCGGTCGACTGCGCATGAAGCATGTTCCTCCAGTGCAGTGACTGTGCAGCTCAGCTGGTGGGCTGCTAAGAACTGCAAAGTGTCGGCTGGCAGAACGTGCTTCCGAAGAATGAGGGCGTTTGTCTAGGATCTCCCAAAACTACAAGGGACGTTGAAGTGGAAAGACTATGAATACAATCAAGTAAATACGAAATCTGGGATTAAAAAATGTCTAGAAAAAGAGAAAAGAAGATATTTTGAACAATGCTAAATCTCACAGGAGACCTGACCCTAGTAGAATCAGTTAAGCCTTTTATAACACTGAAGCCTTTTCCCCTGTTACCAAGAAAACCAGCACGACTGTGACAGCCAGGAGAATCTCAGAGTACAAAACCCCAACGCCAGTGCAGTAAACAGATATCTCATTATTAAACACACAGGGAGAGAGAGAGAGACGGAGAGAGGAGGGAGGGAAAGAGACAGAGAGGGAGGGAAAGGGAGAGGGAGAGGGAGAGAGCTAGAGAGAGAGAGAAGGGGAGAGAGAGAGAGGGAGAAAGAGCCAGAGAGGGAGGGAAAGGGAGAGAGAGAGAGACAGGGAGAGAGAGAGAGAGAAAGAGGGAGAAAGAGCCAGTGAGCCCAGCTAATCCATAAATTACCTCCATGACTGGTCCAGGCAGCCAGGTGTAAGCACTCGTCCACCATCACCACTGGGGAGAGTGACACACGACTCTCTGGAATTCTACACGCTCTGTTACAACAAAGCTGCATTCCATCGTCACTTCCTCAGATCGGCGACAGTGGTGCCCCCCTCCTGCTGCCGTCCCGCCCCAGAGCGAGCCTCACGCCCCCCCACCCGCCCCAGAGCGAGCCCCCGCCTCCCGTACCCCCCGCCCCTGTACGCCCCCAAAACAGCAACCTCACACACCGTCTCTCCCAGAACCCACAACAAGGGCTGCCCCACACTGAGTGCGCTCCAGAGAGCCAAGCGCTGTGTCCGTGGTTACCGCCAGCCCCCCCAGCGCTCTGCCTCAGAGGGGCGCACAGACACCCGGAGCGACGGACGAGGCCCGGAGAGAGATGGGAGGCAAGGAGAAGAAGGTGCTGAGCATCGCCAACGCACCCAAATTCCACAGGTGAGTCTGCTCTCTTCTGCCTCACCTTTCTGAGGTGGTGTACTTTATATATATTACATTACATTACAGGCATCTTATCCAGAGCGACGTACAACAAAGTGTTAACCGTAGTCAAGAACAGTTTAGCTGAAAGCCACCCTAGCGGGAAGTACAGTTCCAGGTGCTAGGAGCAACCACATAGTTAAACTAGGACCTTGTAGGTAAATCTGTAGCCTCAATTCAAAGGCAGCAATAAAACAAACAGAGCGGAAAATATTGGCTAAATAATGCCTAAACCTAATACAATACATAAACAAGTAGACAAGAGTGCTATACTAAACAGCTACATCCCTAAGTTTATATATATATATATATATATATATATATATATATAGTGCCTTTTTAACATTGACAGTGCGCAAACTCCTTGGTACCATTTCCACGTAATGTGTGAAGCTCGTACGGGCTGAGTTCATACTGTGTGTATCAGTAACAGCGCACGTGAACAAAAGCCATGCTTTGTATTGTGGCATCTTTCCCCACATGGGATAAGGGATGTCTAATGTGCATCTTTCCCCACATGGGATAAGGGATGTCTAATGTGCATCTTTCCCCACATGGGATAAGGGATGTCTAATGTGCAGCGTTGAGTATCAGGCACTAATTGACACTGTGACTTACACCGCTCTGTCAGGTTAGGAATAAAGTGCAACGGGCAGCTGTTTTTGTGTATCATGGCATCTGGGTAAAGTGACATATTTTTCTGACAAATGCATTTCACAGTCGAGCCCACTATATTTAGTAAAGCAGTAACAAGGACACATTTCACCTGCTTTCACAGAAGGCACACAAACTCACACTCCGTTGCTGAAACTAGTTATAGAGCAAATCTACATCACCAGTGTGAGACATAAATATCACATTTGATCTTCACTGCGCCTTATTTCTTTTGGCATTTTGTTTGTTCATTCATTTTTTCAGTGTACAAAACCACACACAGACACTACGCATTCTTGGCAGTAGGTGTAATGGTTAGGGAGCTGGGCTTGTAATGCAAAGGTTGCAGGTTCAATTCCCAGGTGGGGTACTGCTGTTGTACCCTTGAGCTAAAGGTACTTAACCTGAATTGCTTCAGTAAAATATCCAGCTGTATAAATGGATTGTATGTAAAGAAATGTAAAACTGTGTAAGTTGCTCTGGATAAGAGCGTCTGCTAAATGCCTAAAATGTAATGTAATGAAATGCGTAAATGAGGTCCTTCCCCTCTCCACAAGCTCCTGCAAGAGGCAGTAAGAGCCCTTCACGTTCTGCGTCCGCGTCTGTTCCACGGTTACCGGCTCCTGCCATTCCCCCATCACTCTGTGCAGCGGAATCGGTGACTTTAATGGAGCGGTAATTTAACACCGCCACGCCCCCTTCTCGTTAGAGAGCGCTAGGAGTAAGCAACGATATTCCGATTGGAGGCACACGTGCGTATTACAATAATCTACCTTGTTTCTCTCTGAGTTTTCCTTTTTCGACTCTGTACAGTCGCTTCTTTTGCCTCAAAATCTCCTGTAAAGATTTAGTCATCCACTGTGAACACGATATGGAGCTAGCTGCTTGGTTGGATAAATGGTTGGATCACTGTTGCGATCTCCTTTTGGGCATTGCCACTCTCGTCAATAAAAACATCAGGACGAGGGGAGGACTGCGGACTGTGGCTGCTCTCGCTGTCAGACATTTTTCTGTTCATAACTATTGCAGAATTAGATTGTGGAAAAGCACAGCTCATCTTGTTGCTCCAGCTTTAAGTGTATTGACCTGACTCTCCTTGCAACTGAGCGAATTACTGCCAAAACCGAGACACCAAGTCAATAAAACTACAACCAGCTCAGACGCAGTTCCAAACAGATCTCCTGCAGGGATCGAGTGAAGGGATCGAGTGAAGGGATCGAGTGAAGGGATGGAGTGAAGGGATCGAGTGAAGGGATGGAGTGAAGGGATCGAGTGAAAGGATGGAGTGAAGGGATGGAGTGAAGGGATGGAGTGAAGGGATCGAGTGAAAGGATGGAGTGAAGGGATGGAGTGAAGGGATGGAGTGAAGGGATGGAGTGAAGGGATGGAGTGAAGGGATGGAGTGAAGGGATGGAGTGAAGGGATGGAGTGAAGGGGTCGAGTGAAGGGATCGAGTGAAGGGGTCGCAGTGTCTGGGCATTATTGGAAGGCAGTTACTGTATGTAATTGAATTATATGACACTTATTTACTCAATAAATACATCTTTTGAAAAAGCAATTTGTTTTCCTTAAATGTATTCCCTTATATACTGTATGCCACTATATGCGTTGTCATGTTCAGTGCGGTAAAGCGCAGAGGTTCAGTGTTGTTTCAGTGGGGGTCGAAAGCCAGGTGTGCAATTTGAGACCTGTGCTTTAACGAATGTTCAGACGATGCCGGCTGCCAAAGTGCCACTCGTACCCAGGGCCGAGTTTACTGAAGGATGTGGGTGGGGGGGAGCTGTTGCCATGCTATAATGCCCAACTATAAATAATACTGTACTGGGCAAACGACAGGGCTCACATACCCCACCCATGGCCCTGCTGTCACTTGGGGCTCACTTTTATTGGTGCTGCTAATTGCCTACCCCCCTCACATAATTATTGGGGAATAAAGAGCCCCCCCCCTCTGGGATTATACAATAAGATGGGCTGTTAAGTATATACAGTGCTGCAGATGTAAAGATGTAATATAATAAGTGATTTATCTGCTCAACCGAGCTGTTGTTACATTGTGGACAGGACCCTGAGTGAGGCAGCGAACGGATCCATCGTTTTCACCACTTCAGTATTTTATTTTTTTAAGAATTTGTTTCAGATTTTATCCAATTTTCTCAGAATTTAGTAGCCAATTACGCCCTCTCTTTTCATGTCAATCCCCCCTCGTATTGTGAGTTTGCTGCTGTAGCCCAGAGCCACTCCTATATGCAGCGAGCTCATACCGGCTCCCCCTGGGATGGACAGCCAATTGCCGCCCCCTAGTGGCACTCCCGGCCAGATCCGACTCTGGCGTGGCTGGTGGAATTGAACCCTGGTCGCAGTGGCCAGCGTCGGACGCTGTAACCACTAGACCACCCGGGAGGCCCGTCCCTTCAGTTTTCTCGATTCACCTTCCCGCGTGCGGTCATTCCACCTTGATTGCTTGACCCTTCATGGCTCACGCAGACGATAGCGTGACGGTAACTCCCAGAGTCATTCGCTCTCGTTTCACTGTCAACACGTTGCTGGCGAATAACAGCTGGACTCGCTGTTTACTGGCCAATAAAACAATCAGTGGAAAATGCCCCCTCCCAAAACTCACTCGCATAAACGTCTGAGAACAACAAGTGGTGTTTCACAAGAGATGGAGACTGGAACTGTGTCCCAATATGTAGACTGAGGTTCAAAGAGTAGGCAAGGATTAAAACATCACGGCTAACAGAATCGCTATGTAGCCTACTGCGTAGTAAGCCAGCCATAAATAAAAATAAAAACAGGTATTATAAAAAGAAATGTAACTAATATCGCTTGCACTCTGATTTTCCTTTGACTGAGGGGAGGAACCTCGCGCCATGCTAAAGTTTTAGGGGAATCACAGTAGCATTCTTTTCCTCCTAACGCACAGCCTTAGTTCAGCACTGAGTTAGCATCGTCATTGCTGATCAGAAGATGTGCCTTTGAGGTGATGTGGCATTCTGGCATTGCGTAGGGGAGGGGGGGGTTCAGAAAGGGGCCGCAGGATCAGGTGTTAGGGCCCCTTATGGAACGTCACGTGAATGTAACGTGTGAAATGTCCAAAAAGCACACGCATAAACGTGTTCGCATGCGAATACCTGTGAGGTGAATGTGATCGGATGGTATACACACACGTACCCATATGTGGTACACGTCTGGAAAGTCCCCAAAAAACCCACGTGAGTCACACGTGCGGAATTCACATGATTTTTCTGTAAGCGGGGTGACACACAGGACACGCCCCCTCCTGCGTGCACAGCGAGCTCATGTCGGCCTCCCTCCCCCTCCCCCCCCCTCCCTGGGGCGGACAGCCCATCGCCCCTAGTGGTTCTCTGTGGTTCTTTGTGGCTCAGTAGGTAGGCACTCCCTTAGGTTGTGGGTTCAGTCCCCAGAGACAATTCTGAAAATGCTGCGGCTGGTGCGTCTGCTAAATGATTTAACTCCCGGCCAGAGACAAGTGGGCACCCTGGCAGTGGGCAGCATCGAACGTTGTGACCACTAGAGCACCCGGGAGGTAACATTTTGACATTTACAGCATTTAGCAGACGCTCTTATCCAGAGCGACTCACAAGATGTGCATTAATACATGGTAAGAACAATCATAGTTTGCGCAAGAGATCAGTGCAGTAATACAGCGATAGACATCATTGCAGGCAGCTACACACCATACCTGTAACACTGGGAAGGAGAAGGTTAGGGTTGGCAGGCTGGCCTGCGGTGTGACTGTGAATATGTCCGCTGGGGAGCAGCGCTGTTTCTGCACACTGTATTCCCATGTGGGGCGTCCAGTTACACACTCAAGATTGCTCTGCACAATTATAGTACAGCCCTAACTCCATCAGCAATAATCTTATTATCTTATAGTTATGAAATACCCTATTTTTGCCTGAGTACCAACTAAAAGCCCAAGTGTGTGTGTGTGTGTGTGTGTGTGTATAAAAATAAGTGTGTATGTAAAATATTTTTATATATATTACACACACACACACACACATGGCTTTGCTCTCAAATGATTTGTTTAAGAGAAAGTGGTGCAGCATTGAACAGAAAGTAAATTAATGGCCAGTGTCAGTTATATCAATAAATGAATGGCAACTACAAAAAACTAAAACTATCAGTGTGGGTAAAATAGGCTGATAGCTGATTCACAACCAATGCATTTATAATAATAATAATAATAATAATAATAAATACCACCATCCTCATTGTCATAGTAATAATAACGCGCTGTAAAGATGGCGGGGCTGAAACCCGAGCGGTCTTGGTTGCGGCGCGGCGTGGCGTGGCGTGTTTTGGCGGAGGCTCTGGCCTCTCGACGCTCCGCTCCTGTGGCATGCCCGGCATGCAGTCGAGCCTCAGAGCTCCGGCGCGCTCTTAAGAGCGGGATTCCACCGGCCCCTCGCCCGATAAGAGAGGTATCTCCTTCCACTCGATGGGCCCCCCGCTCTGTAAACCCAGCCCTGCAGAAATGCAAGCGGGGGATTGTGCCCATCTGCGCCCATCAGTTACCCACCCTGAGGCGAGGGGGGGGGGCACACAAACACAAACTGCTCAACATCGCCCTCCTTATGTGTATATATATATATAATAATATAATAATATATGCCATTTAGCAGACACTTTTATCCAAAGCGACTTACAGTAGTGAATGCATATATTTTTCAGTATATGTATAACGTCACACTCTACCTACTGAGACACACAGAACCACGCTCTACCTACTGAGACACACAGAACCACGCTCTATCTACTGAGACACACAGAACCACGCTGTACCTACTGAGACACACAGAACCACGCTCTACCTACTGAGACACACAGAACCACGCTCTACCTACTGAGCCACACAGAACCACGCTCTACCTACTGAGCCACACAGAACCACGCTCTACCTACTGAGACACACAGAACCACACTCTACCTACTGAGACACACAGAACCACACTCTACCTACTGAGCCACACAGAACCACGCTCTACCTACTGAGCCACACAGAGCCATGCTCTACCTACTGAGCCACACAGAACCATACTCTACCTACTGAGACACACAGAACCATACTCTACCTACTGAGACACACAGAACCACGCTCTACCTACTGAGCCACACAGAACCACTCTCTACCTACTGAGCCACACAGAACCACTCTCTACCTACTGAGACATACAGAACCACGCTCTACCTACTGAGACGCACAGAACCACACACCTTGTGAGAGATGGCTAGTCAATCTCAGATCTCACAACATTAACCCCACCCCTCCACTAAAATATGCAGACTTTGAACGCGTGAATGACTGATGCCCCACCTTCCCCATAAAAAGACAGTTTCTAAATGGTTTTACAGCAGAGGCGGGGAAATTGTTTCATCTGTCTCGACCATCCACAGGTCTACTGTAGTAGGTAGACATTCTCAATCAGAAAGGGTAGTGGTGGTGGTGGCGGCAGTGTGGTGTAATGGTTAGGGGAACTGGGCTTGTAACTCAGAGGTTGCTGGTTAAATTCCCAGGTGGGGCACTGCCGTTGTACCCTTGAGCTAAAGGTACTCAACCTGAATTGCTTCAGTAAAATATCCAGCTGTATAAATGGATTGTATGTAAAGGAATGTGTAAGTCGCTCTGGATAGATGTAAATGGTGGTGGGTGGGGCGGGTTTGCGTGACTCTGGACAGTCTGTCAACCACAGGATTAGTGAAAAATAATTTTCCATAAAAGAAGTCTGCCATTTGCACTTTTCCATCCACCTCGCCCTCCCCTAAAATCCTAAAAATACCGTGCTGTGTAACAGATGACCCCGGGCCACCAGGAAAGCCTGGGTCTTTTCTGGAAGCTACCAAGAGTCATAAAAACATACCATAATAATCCGAACGCAAACAAGCCAGCGGCCACTCGAGAGACTTCCTGACGCGTGAGATCACCGTTGTTCTGCGGCCTGGGTCTAATCTGAGGGGAGCACACGGGGGTATCCTCATCGCAGCGTTCAAACCTCCCTCTGCCCCCCAACGCTGGGGGCCAGGCATGCAGACCCACAGAATCAGCAGCCTTCACTCAACGCTGATTCACCGCGCTCTTCTGTAGCGGAGTGGGAGCTGCCCGTTAGTGCTGGCACAGTGGGCACAGCCAGGTCTGGGCAGGGGGGGGGAAATGCTTATCGAAGCACTTTGTTTGGATTGAGTTAAAATCACTTCTTTGTATCTTTACTGGTGTTCATCAAATCTTATTGTGTGGGGCGGTGGATAGCGTAGCGGTCTATCGCACCGTATCTTAGCTGGTCCGATATGAGTGTGGCTGCTTATCAGGGACGCGGTTCTAAACCCGTCTCTACCAGATGGGCCCTGATCATCAGCCCCGATCGGGGGCGGGGGCGTTTGTCTGTCTGCCCCAGGGGGAGGGGGAGAGGGTGAGCCGGCTCGGGTCCGCTGTGAAGCACGTAAGGGAGTCTCCAGAATGTGGGTGGGGGTGAATTCCGTCTCGAAGGAAGCGGAGTTCAGAGAATCAGCTTGCCTCGTAGAGATGAGCAGCGGACTCATGTGGGGAGGGCAAATATTAATAAATAGAGGGTGTAATTGGCTACTAAATTGGGAGAAAAATAGGAAAGAAATCAGAAACAGATTTGAAAGGGAAACCTTATTGTGTGCAGTGTGTTGTAAGCGAGTCTGGACCAGAGCATCTGTGAGATGAGTGCAGTTCAGATGTATTGCTCTCTTTGACTGCACTAAGCCGGGACTTTCACTGTGTCTTCACGGGAGATGAAGTCATCTGTCTGACTGGTCCCATTCTTGTCTACACCACATTTGTTATGGGATTATATTTCACCATTTTGGGACGCGCCCCCCCCAAAAAAAATCTGTGCTGTTGTGCAACTCCAGAGTCAGCATTGCCAACACTTAAGGAGTGCATCATATATTATGGGCTGGCAGTGTAGTGTAATGGTTAGGGAGCTGGGCTTGTAGGGCAACTCAGAGGTTGCAGGTTCAATTCCCAGGTGGGGCACTGCCGTTGACCCTTGAGCTAAAGGTACTTAACCTGAATTGCTTCAGTAAAATATCCAGCTGTATAAATGGATTGTATGTAAAGAAAAAATGTTAAACTGTGTAAGTGGCTCTGGATAAGAGCGTCTGTTAAATGCCTAAAATGTAAATGTAAATGAATAAAAAAACGAGATTAGCCGTGGTATATCTTGAGCATTCCGGTGGACCACTTTGACACACTCGACCGAACAAGCAAGCCAGCTAAAAACAAATATGGAGGCTCGATGAGCTTTGACAGCTATGCGCTAACCCTCTTAGCCCTTTTGCGAGGATCCAGAAAAGAACCTGACTTGATCTCCGTGTGTAAGAATAGGCCGTTCTCCAGCAGCTGCGGGATCTGCCATCGCCTGTCAGCGGCCGCTGATATTCCTGTGTGTGGGGATCGGGGCGGGGCCTTCACAAGCCTGCCCCTCCGCCCCACAGTCCTGAGGGGAGTATCGGGGGACATTTTACATTTTAGGCGTTTAGCAGACTTATCTTATCCAGAGCGACTTACACAGTTTACATTTATTTACACACAATCAGGTTAAGTACCTTTAGCTCAAGGGTACAACAGCAGTGCCCCCACCTGGGAATTGAACCAGGAACCTCTGAGTTACAAGCCCAGTTCCCCCCTAACCATTACACTAGACTGCGCCCTAAAGGCAGTGTGGGGCGGGAGAAGGGCACCCTTTAGCTACAGTTCATCGTTTATCTGATGTGTGGATCCCATTCAGTGTTTTGGATGCACTGGATATGGAGCATCTGTTCATAATTGTGCATCTGTTATAATTTATAATAATGGATTCTTGTGCCGTTCTCAAACTCAATGACACTTTATAAACAATAGTAGATAGCCCATTTTAACACTTTTCTTATTTAAAAAAAGATGTGCATGTGTAATACGTGACCAAGGAAGGGAAGCAGGCGATGGAGACACAAGTGGCTCGATTTCTGCGCACTGAGTAACCAAGGTAACAGCAGGTTACAACTTCAATTAATTCCGATCACCGTCCGAGACCGTTCTCTTCCTGCAGGTGACACGGTTTTGTGTCCCGTGGCATTTTCCGTTTAGCAAAGAGTCAAGGGTTGGCAGTCCTGGCCTGCAGCGTCTGAGTCGCCCAGTACAGTAACTGGGTCAGCTATTTGGCCAGATGACTGCAGACGGCAATGCGCTTTGGCATTTCACCGCCCAGACGGACCTTGAACAAGAGCCAGTTGTTGTGAAAGTAGGCTGATTATGGCGGTGTGGTCGTCACATGGCCTTGTGACTTGAAAGAGTGGTTTGTTGTGGAAAGAGCAGTAACTTTACGCATCTGAATATGTAGCTCTGCTCAGGGCTGTGACCTCCGCCAGCCAGCTGCTCTGTTTACATTCTTATTTTTAAATTTGTTTTAAATTTTTGTTTCAGATTTTCCCCCCTTTTTTCCTCCTAATTTGGTAGCCAATTATACCCTCTATTTCATTTTTGATTTACCCCCCCCATGATCTCACCGCCCACCTCCACGGGACGAGCTAATACCTCGAGGCAAAGTTCATTTTTAAACATTTTAAACACTTGACTACCATCTCAGTCTACATTCCCTCAGCCACAAGAATGACTTTAATCTCGGCAGAGTGATGCGGCGAGATCCTGCCGGCTTCCCTCCCTCCTTCCCCCTCCCCCCTCACCTGGGGCAAACAGCCAATCGCTGCCCCCAAACGGGCGAGTGCCTTTTCCGTTTCACCATCCGGGCCCCATATGGCAGTTGACAGGGAGGAAACACGCCTGCAGTCAGTGCTAATGTTCACCTGCAGTCTCACGACTGGACAAATGAACACCAACTTCTTATTGTCACTGATTAGTAGTGAGTTGAACAAGAAAATGTGTTCACCCAAAATCATGTAATGTTACTGACACTAGTCTTGTAAGTTGCTCTTCTCCAGAGCGACTTACAAGATGTGCATTAATACATGGTAGGAACAGTCTTAGTTCGCAAAAGAGATCAGTACAGTAATAGTGATAGACATCGTTGTTGGCAGCTGCATACTGTACCTGTAACACTGGGAAGGAAAAGGTTAGTCTTTTATTTTTTATTTTTTAAAATATTGTGGAGGGAGAATGGGCAGGTCCGGGTCATCGCTGCGGTGTGGCCCGAGAAGCACAGCTGGTCGTCCAGGGTCGCTCGTAGTCCAGATGTGGACTACAATTGTTCAATTTAAGCCCCCACTGTTCTGTGAGCACATCACCAAATGGCATATATTAACAGTTGATTATGTGTGCAATATGACAAAATTATAACATCATGAGCTTTGCCGGAAATATATAGTCATTAAATATACATCATTTACAACGTTTGTTTGAGTTTTTATTATTGTTGTTGTTGTTTTTAATCTCAGTGTGGATAAAAGGCCGCTGAGCTGCAGGAGCCTGTGGGAGTCGAGCCCCCCCTCCGGGAGGAAGGGGCGGGGGGCCACACCGGGGGGGCAGCAGGACCGGCAGACGCCCCCCCCCTCCCCGTCCGTCCGGCTGGCCAGGCTGCAGGTCATACGCAACCGCTCCCACAGCCTGCGCCAGGGCGAGCTGGCCTTCTTCCAGTACCTGGAGAGGGTGGAGACCATGCGCTGCTTCTGGGAGCTGAAGCACGTGGAGCTGGAGGGAGGCGTTCACCAGGTGCGTGACTGCTCTGCCCGCGTGGAGCTGGAGGGAGGCGTTCACCAGGTGCGTGACTGCTCTGCCCGCACTCCCGCGGGGAATCCGCTGTCAATTACGCACCTTGATTTACCTTCAGGAAAGGTCACCTGTCGCTGCCTGTCAGGGACGTGGTTCAAAACCCATCTCTGTCAGACCAGCCTTGGCCGTCAGCCCCAATCAGGGGCGGCGTTTGGCTGTCCACCCCAGGGGGGGGGAGGGGGGGTCAGCACGAACTCACTGTGAAGCACGTAGGGGTGTCTCCAGAAAGGGGGTCGGTGAATTTCGTCTCAAAGACGTGAAGAGTTTGTGGGTGGAGGGTTAATCAAAATAAATAGAGGATATAATTGGCTTCCAAATTGGGGAGAAAATGGGGGGAAAAAAAGGTTTATTTAAAAAAAGAAAGGTTACCTGTTCATCAGTATATTTGCAGGGGGGGGGGTGTTGTGCATGGAGGGATTCAGTTTAAGAGATCAGAAATATGAAACAGTGGGGGGAACCGTAAAGTGCAGAGTTGGTTGTTCATACCCTTCCAGGTTATCAGTGGTATTTAATGTGGGGTACGGAAACAAGCAAACTGTAGCCCCCTCCCCACCCCCCCAATTAAACTTTAACCTGATATGTGTTGAAATATGATTGAATTCATGCTGCCCATACACTGTGACAAGCGCAGTGCATGTGTCTCCCCCAGAGTTTCACCTCACGGGTGTGAAAGTGTATTGTGCACAGTGAGCGTTATTTTCATGTGTAATCTTGCACAATCCTGCAACCCCACTCTGGCCTAGATCCACCAGTGGGTTCCGTCCCACATTTTGCAGAAATAAATTAATATTCGCAAACCACGGGTATACAGTACTATTAACACAAATTATTTGGTACATGTAAAATGTGTATTTGTTTAGAATCTTTATAATTTACTGGGATCATAACTAATCAATATTTGGAACTTGTAACGCGATGTTCAAAGCAGAAGAAGAACATGGGTGTATACATGGTTGAGTGGCGACCCCATGTGGATATGCCACCAACTTTTACATCTGTGGGCTGTATGGTCAACAGTACATTCATGTCACCACCAGAAGGAGACTCTTGGAAATGATGCTGAAAGAACCGTTTTAACGGCAAAGACCACTAGGTGGCGCCTCTGCTACTTTCTCTTTAAAAATATATTTCCAAAGATATGTACATCTCAACAGAAACGTTTCAACATTTAAAAAAATCTGTTACTCACATATACAAAGAATATACTCTCTGTACATCTGTAAAATATAATTCCTAAATCCAGTCTGTGTACCAAGTACCATTGATATTGATATCCAAATGAGGCCAAGTTCCAACTAAACTCTCATCTATAATGTATTTCACAGAAACTGAACTGTTCCAAAGCAATGCTTCCACATTTTTCCTGTGTTTCTTCATGCTGTTGTCTAGTAGTCCATCTCAAGAGAATGTGAGTGTGTGTGTGTGTGTTGTGTGTGTGTGTGTTGAGTGTGTGTGTGTGTGTGTGTGTGTGTGTGTGTGTCTGTGTCTGTGTCTGTGTGTGTGTGAGTGTGTGTGTGTGTGTCTGTGTGTGTGTGTGTGTGTGTGTGTGTGTGTGTGTGTGTGTGTGTGTGTCTGTGTGTGTGTGTGTGTGTGTGTGTGTGTGTGTGTGTGTGTGATCAGTGTGCAATCTTGCCATGTATCAGCAGAAGTGATGTGATGAAGGATTGATGGGGTGCTTGTGGTATTTAAATAAATGTTTTCAAATTGTACACGACTGAAACTCCGCAGGTCTGAAACGGTTTCTCCTCATATAGCATATACAGGATGTTTGTGTTACATGAAGAAAATCTAAGTAAGTACATTTTTCAAAGCACTGATGTACTAAATGTATTCAAATAGGATCACTGTTCTGTTTCTGCATAGTAAAGAATAACGTCAGGTGCCCTTGGGTGTCCAGAAAGGCGCCAATTAAATAAAATGCATCATCCTTGCATTGCAGTGAAAATCTATACGTTTTGACTATGAATTAAAACATGTTTTGAAATCGATGGACAGGACTTAAGCTGTGAGTCTTAGTTGAAATGGTTTGTGATACAGCGATCACAGTTTGTGCCCTGTGATGAATGTGTGAATAGTTTTGGGGAACGGTTTGTGCTGCTGTCCTTGGTGTGTGCATTGTGTCTGTGTGGCTGGTGACGCTCCGTTTCGATGTTGATCTGGGGAAGTGCAGGCTCCAGAGCTGGTCTCTGCTTCACTTCACATCAAAGCCGTTGTTTTTGTAGCTCTTCACGCTGTGCCGTCGGCCCTCAAATGAGTTCTGACACGGGCAGGAACTCCGGAGTCTAAGCCGACAGGCTGCTCGCCAACAAACGGAATGAGTTTCAATTTGTGACAGAGAGGAACGTTGCTGGGAGTTCAAGCTAAGCCTGTCAATAGTACAGGGTTGGACTCTACCAAAAAAAAAAAAACCTTCTTTGCATATCGAGATTTTTATTTTTATGTAAATTGCATACAAGTTATGAGTAAAACCTCAGGCTTTAGAAACGGTGTCTTAATCCAGCGACATGGATTCATCTCTCCTGGGAACCAAATCCTGTTGGAACTTAAAAAGCAAGAGCCAATCAGAAAAGATGCGTGTGTGTCGCTAGGCAGACTTACACCCCCCCAGCAGTAATCTATTAATAGACACAGTCTATTTAAATACAGGTGCCTCAGCTGAGACTCCATTGCGGCGCCTTATCCCAAACTCTACTCCCCCTCCAAAGACCTGCCCTTTAGCTCCCCGCGTTCACCACACACACAACGAGAGGACCTGAGCTTCTCTCATCTGTGGACTTACAACGCTTCAAACAACTTTTATGTTATTTTTTGTACAACATTTTTTTGAAATGCTAGCTGTCCTTTCCGCTCACCGGCGTCAGTACCTTAATTTTACCACTAGAGGGAGTGAGGTGGTGAGGCACCAACATGAGCGTTCCAATTTTCAGTTATTTTATCTTCTTTTAAGTTGCACACGTCCTGTGACTTACACACCTGGGAGATTTCCTGTGGCAAGCCAGGTTAGTGCAGGTAAGTTCCCCAAGGCGTGGGGTTGGCCGGGGTGGGCCGGGCATCAGCAGCAGGCTTTGCCACAACTGAGACTCAAACCCGCACCCTTTCGTTCAGAACCCGTCTCAGGTGCCCGGACTGCTAACACTGCACCTAGAGTCTTGAGCAGAATCCGAGCAGCAAGTTCATTTGAGTGCAGAAGTGTCCGCTGGGGTCCATTAATCACTCTCTCATTTTAGACAGCTTTCTGTCAGTCTCGCATGCCTGGGGCTCACAGGAGCAGGGTTTGGGGTATCGGTGACTGGAGTCGTGTACCGTCCCTCTGTGGCGCTCCATGCCGCCCTCTCTCCCACCTACACCCCCAGATGCCTCATCTGCCGTTTAGTGCCGAGCCAATACCAATAATGTCACATGCCTCCCAGAGCGGCATTTCTACACGGGGGGCGGGGCCTGAGCTGAGTGACGTCATGTGGGAATGACTGAGGAGAGATGGGGCCCCCAGCTATACAACACACACACACACACACTCACACACACACACACACACACCTCACACACACACACACACACACACACACCTCACACACACACACACACCTCCACACACACACACACACACACACGCACTTAATGACACACACACACACACACACACACACACCGAGAAAACACACACACACACACACACACTTTTCACACACACACCTCACACACACAGAAAAACTGGCACACACACACACACACACACACACACACACACACACACACACACACACACACACACACACAAATGCACAGCTCACACACAGATTTCATGCAAGTTTTCTGCAACAATGCCTGGGCTTGCCATAGGCCTCCTGGTGGCCTCCCTAACAAGTGCCCTTCTCGCACAGATGCTCAGTTTTGGAGGACAGCCTATTCTAGGCAAATTCACAGTTGTGCCACATTCTCTCCATCTCTTTACGATAGACTTAACGGGTCTCTGGGGGATATTCAAAGCCTTTAAAATCTGCTTATATCTTTTACCTGATTGGTGCTTTAGAAAAACAGTTTCTCAGATTTGCTTTGAATGATCTTTGGTCTTCATGATGAAGCTCTTGTTTGGAAATGCACTAACCAACTGTGGGACCTCTCACAGACAGATGCATTTAATCTGAAATCATTTGAAACATCTTCATTGTACACAAGTGCACTCCAATCAAATAATTATGTGACCTCTGAAAAAACTGATTGCACCAGAGTTTATTTAGGTGTGTCTAGAAAAAGGGGTGAATCAATTATTGTCTGTTTTTGAGTAGTTTTTTTAAATGTGAAATTATTGAGTATTTTGTGTTGGCAAGAAATCCCAATTAAATCCATTTTGATTCCATTATTATTTTTTCCCATAAGAAAATAATCCATGCATGCATGCATCCATGTGCACAGTCACACACACACATACCTACACTCACACTCACACACACACACTCACACACACACACACACACACACACACACACACACACACCTCACACTCACACACACACACACTCACTGTGCACCACCGTTGTAGATGAGCATTTGAGTGAAAAGAAACACAGAGGTGTCCCTCGGACAGAATTTGCCCTGTGCTCGTACCAGAGCAGGCGTCGAGGCGTCAGGAATAGCCGCGTAGCTTCAGCCGCTGCGCTGGGGACACTCACAGGCCCGCGCGTCTCCGTCTTCAGGGGAAGGGGACACTGGGCGTTTCCGCTAGCTCTCCGGACCGGCCTCCTCCACCACCTGTCCCCCTCTCGTCACACGGACAGCCTATCTTCCCTTATAGGTCCCGGGGCTGGCAGGGAGCGGGGGTGCGCTGTGTGACTGGGCAGACCCTCTGACCCACGGGGGGGGCGGCGTCGGGGGGGGGCAGCGCAGGGGGGGGGCTGGCTCTTTCGTAATCGTAAAGTGTCCTGAGAGAGAAGCTCTGGAGACTGGAGTGAGAACTCGGCAGGGAGAGCCGCCGGCCTGTTCTACAGCCTCGCCATGGACGCCTTCCTCAGAGACAAGGACGTCTGGATCCTGGGCAGCATGTGTCTGCTGGCCTCCTTCCTGCTGCGCCGGCTCTGGAGCATAGTCAGCCACGAGGGTAAGAGAGGGACACTCACTGCAAAGAGGAAGAGGAAGACAGACTTACTCAAGAGGAAGAGTGAGACAGATTTACTCATCTACGAGACGAAGAGTGAGACAGATTCACTCACCTACAAGAGGGAGAGTGAGACAGACTTACTCAAGAGGGAGAGTGAGACAGATTCACTCATCTACAGGAGGAAGAGTGAGACAGATTCGCTCACCTACGAGAGGGAGAGTGAGACAGATTCACTCACCTATGAGACGAAGAGTGAGACAGATTCGCTCACCTACGAGAGGGAGAGTGAGACAGCCACCACTGCGGATGCACAGGTAGAGTCTTTTCTTTTCGTAACCATAGGAACACCGCGGTGTCTCCGTTCTCCCGCTGGTACACCGGTCACATGACTGTAAGGCTGTAAAGTTTAGGGATGTCCTCCGGTGGCTGCGGCCATTTTTGTTGTAGTTCATATAAAGTGTGTTCCTGTTTGCAGTGCAAAGACTGCGTTCGTTATGTTCCTTATTGTGTGCTGAACACAGGACACGTGCAGTCGCAGTAGAATTAGTGTCAGTCAGACTCTGTGTGGTTTGGGTGAGCAAGATCTTTAATTGACGCAGCGTAAACTTTGTCTTGAGTTGTTGATTGATCATCTCGTAGGCCATGGAGACGAGGCGTGTCGTCTTACAGTGCGATCGTGTGAATGTAACCGATCACCACGTTCCACTTTTTACTACTTTGAGTAAAGGTCTTCTGCAGATTAACACAACCATTTTGTTCCAAGAAACACGACCCTCCCACAATGCTCGTTGTTTTATTGGTTGTATATTTACCGAGGTGATGCTGATTGTAGTTTGATTGCTTTGGGGAAAACATTAAGCGTTGATATGGGAGAACTATTTTGTTTAGTAAAACACTGGTGTACTGGATCTCTTTCTGTTCCAAGCAGAACAACAACAATGTGCAAGACATCCATGTACTGGATCCACTGGATCTGTCTACCTGTTGTTCAAAGACTCCAGACTCACAGAATACATTTTGAATAGAAATACATTGCAATGCATCTTTCACAAGTATATCCGTGTGTTGCTGCTGACTGAGCGTGTTTTCAAAAACAAGGCAGTGCACCACAGCTCTTCTGACCTACTTCACAAAGACACCAGCCTCGTTTGTGTTTCTTCACATGCCTGTCAGCACAAAGCAGAGTTAATCTGGACTGTTATCTTACTGGCCTACCAAAACAATCATGCATCTCTATACCTGTTT
This sequence comes from Aldrovandia affinis, assembly GCA_029706075.1. Taxonomy (NCBI): domain Eukaryota; kingdom Metazoa; phylum Chordata; class Actinopteri; order Notacanthiformes; family Halosauridae; genus Aldrovandia; species Aldrovandia affinis. The sequence continues at coordinate 2,413,928 of JAINUG010000116.1, forward strand.
TATAAAAACAAAACCGGAAACTGTGTACCGTACAGTTAAACTCTTTGTGTATCAAAGAAAGTTAGAAAACTTTAATGTGGTGCACTATGTTTTTTATATGCTATCCATATAATATTATACAGTATTTTACTCATATATTTAGCAAAACTGTTTTGTTGTACTGTACCTACTGTCTATATTAATGTGTTTTCCGAACATCAGATGTAGTAAACATTTACATAAATTGTAGCTGTTTTACAGTAGCACAAACACTCTCTCTGCGTGTACTGTGTGTTAACACCAAATGAATGAGCTAGCATGAATCTGCCCTCCAACCTCTCTCTCACACACACACACACTCACACACACGCACACACACATGTTTAACTTCTCCATAGTTCTGTACAAGAGTCAGTGAAATAAGCTTATTGTAACTGCAAATAATATAGCCATACTTATTTAAGTATTGAAGTTTAAGTTACATTTTGAGGAGTAAAGGTTTGACTATATTAAGCATCCTGTGTAGATCCAATTGATACTAAAGCAGAGAAAGCAGACCGTAGCACCAAATGCAGAGGAACAAATGCCTGTGGCAGTATTCAAACTCCTGAGTTAAGGGCAGTGGGGTCGGTGGGGGAAGTCAACATTTTGACACCTCTGCATTGTGTAAAATCAAATCTGATTTTGACCTGGGACTGGGTTTGGAGTGTACTTTTCGGACCGAGCTGATGGAATATTTGCCCAAAACTCTAACTAAAGTGTTAGAGTTTAAGTGAGCTAAAGTGCTCACATCTCTCAGTTTAACCACTAAACCGTGAGAAATGCCTTCTTACGAGTTTAGGATCTCACAGATGACGCATGATGAACTGCAAGCACACAGGTCTCCTCTGTTCTGGAGCGTCTGTGCTGTGTGTGAATGTGATGTATCTACACCAGGTGTCCTACTCCAGGTAGGTAACTAGGTGACCCTAAACCTGGAGGGCCACAGCGTTTCACATTTACATTTGACATTTTAAGCATTTAGCAGACGCTCTTATCCAGAGAGATGTACAACAAAGTGTTAACCGTAGTCAGAACAGTTTAGCTGAAAGCCACCCTAGCGGGAAGTACAGTTCCAGGTGCTAGGAGCAACCACATAGTTAAACTAGGACCCTGTAGGTAAATCTGTAGCTCAGTTGGTAGAGCATGGTTCTGTGTGTCTCAGTAGGTAGAGTGTGGTTCTGTGTGGCTCAGTAGGTAGAGCATGGTTCTGTGTGGCTCAGTAGGTAGAGTGTGGTTCTGTGTGGCTCAGTAGGTAGAGCGTGGTTCTGTGTGGCTCAGTAGGTAGAGTGTGGTTCTGTGTGGCTCAGTAGGTAGAGAGTGGTTCTGTGTGGCTCAGTAGGTAGAGCATGATTCTGTGTGGCTCAGTAGGTAGAGCGTGGTTCTGTGTTTAAAAAAATTATACCTTTGTCCATCATGGATTTCCAAAAAGTTGGTGCTCCATCAATCCTTATATTTGAGTTTAGCCATATTATTTGCTGTAGAAATTCTTCTGTATTTTCTGGCGGGTAAAATTGGAAATGTAACCAACTTTTCAAGGCTTCCTCCAGGAAAGTTGATCATTTTGAGAAAATGTGGTTGATATGCATAAAATGATTTGGGTTAATTTGAATAAATGGAAAGAGATTCTTTTCAAATATTGGGTGTATTCTTTTTATTAGTTTACTTGTAAACCAGTTTGGAGTTTAAATAGTATTTTGGAATAAGAGAGGCTTTCAGTGAGAAATTTAGTGCCTTCAAATTTAATAATTTTAAACCTCCTACTCCACATATATGTCCTTTTAATTTTGTCAGGTTTATTGTTCCATATAAATTTAAATATTTTTTGTTCAAATAGTTTAAAGGAATGCTCCTTTGGGGATGGTAGTGCCATCAATAGATGTGTAAATTGGGAGACCACTAGTGAGTTTATTATTGTTATTTTTCCATAAATGGTTAAGTAGTTTCTTTCCAAGGCATTAGAATCTTTTCAATTTTGTCAAGTTTATTGTTGAAGTTTGTTTCTGAACTTTCATTTAGGTTCTCTGAATTTCGATGCCAAGCACCTTGACTGGGCCATCTGTCCAGCTTATTGGTGTATTGGTAGGAAGAGTAAAATCTGATTTTTTAGAGAACCGATTCTTAATATTTTGCATTTATCGTAGTTTGGTTTTAGTCCGGAGAGATTAGAAAACTAATCTAAGTCTATAGTAAGGTTCTGTAATGACATATTCTGTTCACTTATCAAAAAATGTATATAATCCGCATACATCGAGATTTTAGGCGTTAATCCGTTCACTCCCAAGCCTTTTATTGCATTGTTTCATCTTATTTTCGTTGCAAGGATTTCAATTGCTATAATAAACAAGTATGGTGATAGTGGGCACCCTTGTTTTCCTCGTAATATAGGAATTTCTCCGAAAAGTATCCATTATTTATTACTTTAGATCTAGAGTTTTTATACATCACTTTGATCCATTTTTTTAGTGATTCGCCAAAGTTAAAAAATTCTAAACATTTATAAATAAAATCCCACCTCAATTTATCAAATGCTTTCTCGAAATCTGCTATAAAAATTAGACCCGGTTTTCCGACTTTATTATAATGTTCTATGATTTCAAGCATTTGTCTTATATTATTGGTGATATTCCTTCCTTCGATAAATCCGGATTGATCTTCATGTATAATGAAAGGTATGATTTTTTAAATTCGTAATGCAATACATTTTGCCAAAATTTTTGCATCACAACATTGAAGGGTTAAAGGTCGCCAATTTTTTTATTGTACTGGGTCTTTATATTGCCCATTTGGTTCTTGTTTTAATAAGAGAGTTATTATACTATAATAGCGTATATTATGTTAAGTTCAATCCCACTCCCCATGTTCTGATATAAAACATGCTATGAGACTGGGTCTGTCCCCTTTCTCCTCTTTTCTAGTGCTACACGTTTTATTTCAAAGGCATTCTTATCCCTAGGGATGTGTCTGGCAACCAGTTTATTCCTTTGGTTGAACCTTTATTTAACCAGGAAGTCCTTCTTGAGATAAATCTCCTTTTAAAGAGAGATCGGGGCTCGTATGTACAAAGATTCCAAGAGCAGGAGTGCTGATCTAGGATCAGTTTAGCCTTTTATCTCATAATGGATATGGTTAGGATATGGACAGGGGAAACCTGATCCCAGATCAGCACTCCTACTCTTAGCATCCTTGTACATACGGCCCCTGGTCACACAGGTCATGAGAGCAGCAGGAAGGCCAGATGTGCAGCAGTGTTAATATCCTGAGCAAGCCAGGAAACATGCTATTATAAAAATACACAGGTTGTGTAGAATTATTTTAAAAACACAGTCAGTATGACGTGTACAATGTATTACATGAATAAATTATGTGTGAATTCATTTTAATTGATTACTTTAATCATTTATTAGCGCATCGGTCTAACGCACCGTATCTTGGCTGGTCCTGTACGATTGTGCGCTGCCTGTCAGGGATGCGGTTCAAAACCCGTCTCTGCCAGACCGGCCCTGGCTGTTAGCCCCGATCGGGGGCGGGGGCGTTTGGCTGTCCGCTCCTGAGGGAGGGAGGGGAGGGTGGTCTGCACAAACTCGCTATGAAGCACGTAACGCACGAGTCTCCAGAAAGGGGGCTCAGTGAGTTCCGTCTCACAGGAGGCGGATCATCGCCGGCCTCGGAGAGTAACTTGCCCCCGTAGAGACGGGCGGCGAGTTTGTTGGGGGGGGATTAATCTAAAATAAATAGAGGGTATAATTGGCTTCCATATTGGGAAGAAAAATGGGGACAAAATCTGAAACCAAATGATACAAAATAAATATATAAATTTAAAAAACAAAAATGCAGAAGATCCAGCTCTCGCTTATACAGTTAACAAAGTATTTATCTTCTATTAATTCAAGGCCCTGCCTGATTGGGCCAGAGACCTCCTGGCTCAGACAGACATTAGGACATTGTCCATGCAGTCTCTAACACACAAACCTCATCTGTGTGTCCTCAGAGGAATATGTCATGTTTATAATACACATATGACAGCCTTACGCTCCATGTTCCTATCTGATGAGTAGCTCATTGTGATTGGTTTGTGTTGTGTGTGTATATATATATACATTTTGCATTTTACATTTTAAGCATTTAGCAGACGATCTCATCCAAGATGTGCATTAAAACATGGTAAGATCAATCATAGTTCGCACAGGAGATCAGTGCAGTGATACAGCGATAGACATCATTGTAGGCAGCTGCACACTGTACCAGTAACACTGGGAAGTGTAGTTCTTTTTGTTACTGCGGGTGTTTGTAGTGCTGTGTTACTGCCTTCTGGTCAGGCCCTTATTGAAAATGAGACCCGGTTAAAGTTAGGATTCTGTGGCTCTCAGTTCCCCTCTCTGGTTAAGTAAAGGATAAATAAATAGATAAATAGAAGGTGATTCTGGCGGTGTTGATTGAATACAGGCGAGTGCTGGCGAGCGGTGGGGGTCAGTGGAGAGGGACAGTGACATGTGACGGGAGAAAGGGCAGTGTGCTGGGGACTCTGTCTGTCCTTACCGGATCAGGTGTCCTGGTGGGGGGCACACGTTCATCGGGGCAGGAATGTGCATGTGCAGAGAGAGCCTGTCTGTTTTCACCCCCCAGCAGAATCTCTGCCCCCTGCTATTTCAGAGCTGCCAGAACCTCTTGGGTGTAGCCCCCCGCCTCTGGGGTCGGAGGTCCTGGCCCTCATTGTTCACTTGATGAGGAGTTTTATGTGGAGCAAATGTGATTGGCTGATTTGAGGGAGCTAATTTGACGCGATCTGATGTATCCATTCTTCTTCTTTTTTTCATTGTCGCCATTTTGGGGCCGAGTCCTGGTATCGCTGTTAAAGGAACAGAGATCCTATCTATAGCTGTTACGACACAGTAAAGTGTTCAGTGTTAATTTAACTCTGATTGAGTTAACCCTGACCTGAACCTTGGCAGGGCCTGCTCATTTAACTAGGGCTCAAATGTGCTCTGGGGAGAAGGCCACAAAGCGTCTGAAAGTAAAACTGTGTTCGTGATTCATTGTATACCCTCCTGACCGCATAGGCACAATAAGATAACTGTTCAAATTCAGAACTGTTTTTATACAAGAGTTGATTTAACACTAAACATTTTAGTGTGCTGTAACGGATGCAGACAGGATTACTGTTTAGAGTACAGTCTGCCACCCAAGATCTATTTAATAGGAGAGAGAGAGAGGTAGAATGTGTGAGAGCGAGAATGAGAGAGAGAGAGAGAGAGAGGTAGAATGTGTGAGAGTGAGAATGAGAGAGAGAGAAAGAGGCAGAATGTGAGAGGGAATGTGTGAATGAAATGAGAGCGAATGAATGAGAGAGGCAGAATGTGTGAGTGAGAATGAATGAGAGAGAGAGAGAGAGAGAGAGAGAGAGAGAGAGAGAGAGGGAAAGGGGAGCAAGAGAGAGAGAGAGAGAGGGGGAAAGGGGGAGCAAGAGAGAGAGAGAGAGAGAGAGAGAGAGAGAGAGAGAGGGAAAGGGGAGCAAGAGAAGAGAGAGAGAGGGGGAAAGGGGGAGCAAAGAGAGAGAGAGAAGCGATTACCCATGACTCTGCAGTGTGACTTGCTCTGGCTGCTCCATATTCCCTTAGCAAGGTGGGGGGGTCATATTTCCCTGCCCGCCTACTGCTGAGCACTGTGTGTGTGTGTGTGTGTGTGTGTGTGTGTGTGTATGTATGTATGTTGTGTGTGTGTGTGTGTGTGTGTGTGTGTGTGTGTGTGTGTGTGTGTGTGTGTGTGTGTGTGTGTGTGTGTGTGTGTGTGTGTGTGTGTGTGTGTGTGTGTGTGTGTGTGTGTGTGTGTTTATGTACTGTATGTGTGTGTGTGTATATATGTGTATGTGTGTGTGTGTGTGTGTGTGTGTGTGTGTGTGTGTGTGTGTGTGTGTGTGTGTATGTGTGTGTGTGTGTATATGTGTATGTTTGTGTGTGTGTGTGTGTCTGTGAATGTGTGTATGTGTGTGTGTCGGTACAGTGAGCACCATAATTCAATGGACAGTGACACATTTTTTGCTATTTTGGTTCTGTACTCTAGCACTTTGAGACTGAAAGGATACAATGACTTTAATTTGAGGGTATTTTCATATTAGTTTAGAAATTATAGAACCTTTTGTACATAGTCCCCATTTTCAGGCACCATAATTCATTGGACAGTTTAACATAATGTAGAATAAAGTAATCAGTTTTAATATTTGGTCGCATACCCTTTGCATGCAATGACTGCTTGAAGTCTGCGACGCATAGACATCACCAGACGCTGGGTATCTTCCCTGGTGATGCTCTGCCAGGCCTGTACTGCAGCCATCTTCAGTTCCTGCTTGTTTCGGGGCCTTTTGCCTTCAGTCTCCTCTTCAGCATGTAAAATGCATGTTTAATTGGATTCAGATCCGGTGATTGACTCGGCCAGTCAAGGATTTTCCACTTTTTGGCCGTCAAAAACCCCTTCGTTGCTCTAGCAGTATGTTTTGGGTCATTGTCTTGTTGCATGATGAAGTGCCGTCCAATGAGTTTGGAGGCATTTGGTTTTATCTGAGCAGATAAAATATTTCTGTAGACTTCAGAATTCATTGTTCTACTTCTGTCGGTTTTCTTCACAATAGAGAGTATTCTCCGGTCATCCACCACAGTGGTCTTCCTCGGTCTACCGGGTCTTTTGACATAATTACATTTACATTTTACATTTTAAGCATTTAGTAGACGCTCTTATCCAGAGCGACTTACAAGATGTGCATTAATACATGGTAGGAACAATCATAGTTAGCACACAAGATCAGTGCAGGAATACAGCGATAGACATCATTGCAGGCAGCTGCGTACCATACCTGTAACACCGGGAAGGAAAAAGTTCGTGAATTGTATTTTATTTTTATTTTTTTGGGGGGGGGGGAAGAGTATAGTGTTGAACAAGTAAACAGCGGTGAAGACAATTTAGCTAGATGGACAGAGTTCAGTGGTAGTGGAGTCTGAAGAGGTGGGTTTTGAGTCTCTTGCGGAAGATCGTAAGTGATTCCGCGGTCCTGACCGATTGCGGAATTGAGTTCACCAGTTGTTTTTTTCTTGTTAATGATGAACCAACCTGTTGACTTTAGCATGCCCAGGGTTTTTGCAATGTTCCTGATTGATAGATTTTTATTTCTGAGCCTTATCACGGCCAGCTTAATTTGCATCGACACTGCTGTCTTCCTCATGTTGTCACACCCCAACAACAATCTCCAAAGGCAATTGCAAAGTCTAGAATCAAGACTAGACATCAACAGCTCTCTTCTGCTTTCACTAACGACACAAATGAATACACCTGCCTAACGAAACACATCTGTGAAGCCAATTCAACAAGTACTTGTAGTACCTTAAAATGGGGGGACCATGTACACAAGGTGCTGAAAATACCCTCAAATGAAAGCTGACAGTCTGCACTTCAACCATATTGTCATTGTATCCTTTCAAACTCAAAGTGCTAGAGTACAGAACCAAAATATGTGTCACTCTCCAATGAATTATGGTGCTCACTGTATGTATGTGCGTGCGTGTGTGTGTGTGTGCGTTGTATGTGTGTGTTTTGTGTGTGTGTGGTGGACGTGTGTGTGTGTGTGTGTGTAAGTGTGTCAGGACTCTCAGGACTTCCTCAGGGGTTTCCTGTGAGCAACAAACTGAAAGCAAAAGTGTGTGCCTCAGAGGCTGTGTGTGTGTTGTGTGAGTCCCTGAGTGTGTGACATTTTAGGGGATTATCTGTCTTATGTAGAAGGGGGAGTGGGGCACTGTGTGTGTTGAGTGTGTGAGTGTGTGGCTGGCACAGAGACAAATGGTGTGTGTGGGAGGGAGGGAGGGAGTGAGCAACAAACTGAAAGCAAAACCGCCTCAGAGGCTGTCCCAGTTTCCCCCCTCCCTCCCTCCCTCCCTCCCCGGAGGGGATTAGGGAGGGGGAGGAGGGTTGGCTGGCTGGCACAGAGACAAATGGAGGGAGGGAGGGAGGGAGGGAGGAGGAGGCCGTGCCAATGTGAACATGTTCATATGTGTCATTGAATGACATGCGAATCAGAATGTTCAGGGAAATTCCGATCTGTGCGTTTCGACGACAGTCGCATTGGCAGATATCAGATTCCTATCAGATTTATTTCTACATATGAATGTGGCCCAAAACGGATCTGAAAATATCAGATTCCATGTGCTTTGTCCCTGTTTACACGTTTATATTACATATCTGATATGTGCCACACGTGAGCTAAAAATCTGAATTGGGTCACAGTTTAGCTGAAAGGTACACATCCGTTTAGCTGCACATCCGTGCACAGGCACACACACACACACACACACACACACACATCCATGCACAGGCACACACACACACACACACACACACACACACATCCGTGCACAGGCACAGGCACACACACACACACACACACACACACACACACACACACACACACACACACACACAGGTGCACAGGCACACACACACACACACACACACAGGTGCGCGCGCGCTCAGGATCCACGTGTAGGCTGGTAATAAATATCTTCTTCTTTTAGATTTATGAGGATCGCAGATGAAGCAGTCAGGCTCACAGTGACACTTTGATTTGACGTTGCACAGGCCTCTCCCCTCTTGGGTTACACGATGCGGGGCTGGGGGGGGGGCTTGGCTGTGTTTGAGACACTTGTTTAGACAGAAGCCAAAAGAAAAATGGAGAAATGAACCCCCTCAATTCAGAATTAAGTTCTCAGTTGAGTTTGTCTAAACATTCTGACACTAAAGGCCCTTTTCCATTGCACAATAAAAAGAAGAACTAGCCCAAACTGGAGCTAACAGGGACTAACGCTGGAGCCGATTCTATTTATCGTTTTTGTTTCCACCGACTTCAGGGGACTTTATAGTCCTGTTTAAGTTTGTTTATTTTAAACAACATTGGTCAGGATCATGCTTGTAGCCCAGCTCCCTCAGACGCAGCGATATTTTCTAGTTTCTTTTCATTCCCTCAAGCTCTCGTTGAATTTCGTCCTCTGACCAAAAGGCGATGAGAGCTTGGACCTCGTCGTTGCTCCATGGTCCCGTGGTTTTCTCCATTATGCTGATGTTCCTTCTTCAGCAAACGCCAACAACAGTGCTTCTTCCCCTCACGATCAGTCGCTTGAGTGACGCAAAGTGCGTAACCAATCAGCGATAAGCAGTGCTGTTAGTCCTGCCCCCAAGGTCCTGTTTGGTAACCAATCAGTGGTAAGCAGTGCTGTTAGTCCTGCCCCCAAGGTCCTGTTTGGTAACCAATCAGTGGTAAGCAGTGCTGTTAGTGACAAAAAAAACTCTTCAGAGAAGCCCAGCACACTGATTTATGAAAAGGTTTTAGGAGAGAAATGAAGGCCTCTTTAAATCCACTTCTGTGCGCATCCTGACAACGTGTCGAGAGGGAACAGGTGATATTCACACTCCAGCCAGGTGCGTTGTGAGGTAGGGGGATGGGATAAAACTCATAGTAAGCTTTTGGTTGGACGTACTTTTGTGAATCATCCCTGTATGGGCGATTGAAGTGACGTTCTTCAGGCACTAAACACCTTTTCAGTATGAGGGTTCAATATGAGCAAACTCTGTTTACTTTAGACAGTTTAGCATGTTTCTGATGCATGTTACTTTAGCATGTTTCTGATGCCCGTTACTTTAGCATGTTTCTGATGCCCGTTAAAGATCAAGCATCGAGCAATCAACTCAAGACAAGAGATGATTCAGAAATTAGGGCTTTCATAAATCTCAAACGAGCACAGTAGAACCACAGATTTAAAACTGCAGGGTTGCACAGGCTTTTCATCGTTTTTCTTGATTCAGTTCAGTTATGGCGTGGAAAAATATTAACATTTAGCTGAGACTAAATTTTACTGCCATTGAGTGTTGTATGTTTATTTTGTCATTCAGAGCAGATAAAAGTAGTATGAAATAAATTCAGCCATTTTTCTTGATTCATTTCATTATGGCAAATATTAACAATACAGAGACGCTGTATTGCAACAAGAGAAATAAAGCCCCTTTTCCACGTTTTACATTTACAGCATTTAGCAGATGCTCTTATCCAGAGCGACTTACAAGATGTGCATTAATACATGGTAGGAACAATCATAGTTTGCGCAAGAGATCAGTGCAGTAATACAGCGATAGACATCATTTCAGGCAGCTGCGTACCATACCTGTAACACTGGGAAGGAAAAGGTTAGTAATTTTATTTATTTATTATTTATTTTATATTCAATGAGAAGGTAGGGATCCATATACAAGAACTGTTGAGCAAGTAGTCAGTGGTGATGACAGTTGGCTAGATGTACAGAATTCAGTGATAGTGGAGTCTGAAAAGGTGGGTTTTGAGTCTCTTGCGGAAGATCGCAAGTGATTTTCCCCTTTAAAACACAAGCAGCAGAAATCAGGCAGCTTCACGTTGGTTGTGCAGGACTCATGTGGGAAAATTCACCTCAATAGGAATAGAGATGGAAAAAGTATAAATCAAAATCCAGGGAAATGTCCTTTCTGGATGTTTGTTTGCAGAGGACTTTACCAGAGAGGTGTATTGTGGGTAATTAGTGAGTCTGATGGGGAGGGAGGGGCAGAGGCTACAGCTGGCCTTTCTGGGTGAAGCTGTTCACCTGTTTACCGTGGAGTGAACACCTTTAGAATGAACATTACATTACAGGCATTTAGCAGACGCTCTTATCCAGAGCGACTTACAGTTTTCATTTCTTTACAATCCATTTATACAGCTGGATATTAACTGAAGCAATTCAGGTTAAGTACCTTTAGCTCAAGGATACAATGGCAGTGTCCCACCTGGGGATTGAACCTGCAACATCTGAGTTACAAGCCCAGTCCCCTAACCATTATACCACACTGCCGCCCTAGTGGAGAAGGTGTGTTAAAATGTTGTCTTTTTATTTTAGATTAAAACTATAGGTTATATATTTACATGTGTGTGTGTGTGTGTGTGTGTGTGTGCGCGTGTGCGTGTGTGTGTGCGCGTGTGTGCGTGTGTGTGTGTGTGTGTGTGTGTGGCTAACACTGCGTGCTACTTCACTGAGTGACCATGCACTGTTTGTTCAAACTCATCTGATGTAATGTGTGAGTATATTTCCTATTCTTCATCTTTCTGTATTTTCTCTCTTTCCCAGTGAATAAATAAGAGGAATTTATGAACACAAACCGAGTGCAACAGTTGCTTGTTTTAAATGACCAGAGATGTTTAAATTAGCTCTTTGCTGACCTCTTGTGGAGAATAAATGTAATTGCTATTTCTCTGACTTCAAAGGCCTTACTATTAGTATCGGGCAATTTACCTTACTATTATACTTTAATGTAACATATAGTTATATTTACAGATTCAATATAGTTTCCTGGAAAATATGTATTTGAAGGTATTTAAAAGGAAAGCATGGATTAGAAAATCTTGCAACATGAGATGTTCAGGTAAATCAACTAGAGTAGACTATCTTAAAGAGTAAATTATCTTTACAAACAAAAGTTTAATGCAATTCAGTATTAGAATAACAGAATATTTAAGAACATATTTAAAAGCAATTTACAGCACAATCCAGTGAACTCCCTGTAAGTGCATAGTAGAAAATTGCACACTTGTAACTATGCTCAACAAGTAACTATGATTCACTAGTATCTATACTCTACAGTAACCACTCACTAGTATCTATACTCTACCAGCTCTACAAGAACCCTTGCTCTGTAGTCACATACTCCTCAGGTAACTGGTTTAGAATCGCTATGACGTGATACTGATCCATAGTAGCCATGTTCCGAAACAAACCACAACGTTGAGCACATTGTGGTTACTTTGGGAACATAGTTACTGTGGCTCCACAAGTAATGATGCAGTACCAGTGACGAGTGTCATTCCGTATCTCTCCAGGGAAGCATGTTGTGTGCACTGGCCAATCTCCGGGCTTCTCCACCAGGTTGGATTGTGATGTCTCCACCTGTGTATTTCTCTCTATTGTTTGTGTACATCTATTTATTTTTAAATTGATAAAACGAACTATTGTTTTAAGGAAGATGATCAGCTCCGATGCTTGAGCACAAGCTTGTCCACACAGCACAAACGCAAAAACATTTACATTACATTACATGACATTACACTACATTACTTTACATTACATTACATTACATTACATTACATTACATTTACATTACATTTACATTACATTACATTACATTACATTACATTTACATTACATTACATTAACATTACATTTACATTTTAGGCGTTATCCAGAGCGACAGTTTACATTTCTTTACAATCCATTTATACAGCTGGATATTTTACTGAAGCAAGTACGTTTAGCTCAAGGGTACAACAGCAGTGCCCCCACCTGGGAATTGAACCAGCAACCTCTGAGTTACAAGCCCAGCTCCCCCCTAACCAGTACACTACCCTGCCAGCCTAAGTATTGCCTGAGAATACTGGACGTGGCCTATTGCTGTATAACTCTAGCGGCCATTTTAACGCGCTCTTGTGTAAGGGGCGTAAATCGCACGGAGAGCTGCTGAGGCCGCCCTGTGGGGCCTGCTGGGTGATGTAACGGGGGGGGCTCTCTCTCGCTCTGCGTGACAGACACGGGCAGCTGCCCAACCTCGCGGGGTACGGCCCAGCGCCCCTCAGGAGGGGTGCACCGTGCAGCGCAGGGCCCCTCCGGGAACCTGCGACCCCGTCGACACGATCTTCTGAGAAGAGCCTAAATATAACCGCCCTGTGTGCGCGCTGACCCGCCTCTGGGCTCCGCGGGGTGAAGAGGCTGACCCCTGCCCCCCGCCTCGCGCCCACGATCTCTGTCCCGTTCTCTGAAGCGGGGCGCAGGTCTTACATAACCAGAGTCTCTGGGCCAGGTGTGTGGATGGGGCCAGGGCCTGTGAGGTCCAGCTGGGGAGGGGAAACCTGCCCAGAAACTGGAGCCTGAAGCGCTGGCCTGTAACCCCCACCGCCCCGCTGCGCCTCGGCTAATGCAGGCAGGTGCTTCCTGCTGCCCGCAGTGTGCGGCTGACCCCTTTACTCTGGTGTCCAGGGTCTGGGAGGGAGAGAGGGGGAGAGAGAGAGGGGGGAGAGAGAGAGAGAGAGAGAGAGAGAGAGAGAGAGAGAGAGAGAGAGAGAGAGAGAGAGAGAGAGAGAGAGAGAGAGCGCTAGGGAAAGAGGCAGAGCTGGGAAGGAAGATAGGGAGAGAAAGGGAGAGAAAGGAGAGAAAAAAGGATAGACATAAATGAAGAGGGACAGGGGGATCAGTGAGAAGAGGGAAAGAAAAAGAGGGAGTGAAGGAGAAAAGGCAAGATGGAGGCTGTGGCAGCAAGAGAGAAATAAATAAAGATTGAAAGTGGGAGAGATAGAAAGAGGGAAAGATGCAGAGAAAGGAAGAGGGAAGATGGGAGATGGAGATGTTGGTCGCTTCCTCAGCTAGCCTCCGGTGAGTGAGACCAGGCCAGCGGATTACGAGGCAGTGTAGGTGGTCTTGAACACACACATCAAGAGAGGAATGCTCTCTGCTCCCTGTCCAAGAGGGAGGGAGAGGGGGGAAGGGGGGTTGGAAGGACTATAAGACAGCTGTGTGGTTGTAATAAATTCCAGCCTTCCTGGTGCATCGCCCCTCACGCTGTTTGTGGAGGAACTGGAGAGTGTTCAGTTTGAAACGGTTAAATGAAGGTTACCCTTTGTGCGTTGGCTGTTAGCATGACTTCACACGTTTCAGTTTCCGCACACGCATTCCTCACACGCATGAAATGAAATGCCCCCTCGTGTGAGTCCTCCAGGAACCACCAGTAAAATGGGAGGCTGATTTCCAAGCTTTTCCTGCTGTGCATTGGGCTGTTTCTGTGTTACCCCTGGGTAAGAGATGACCAGTGAGGGCCAGAATGGGGTGGTAGAGGTCAGTGCAAGGGTCAAGCCCAGGGGGCTTGTGGGGAATGAGACACCTACAATGACAAAACAAAAACGGAACAGAAAACACACCTGGATGTTCCGTAAAACAGCTTCAATTCTTTTTTTACAGCCCCGGAGCAGTTTGTTCCTGTTTAACTGTGGTGGCTTCGTCCTGTTAAGCAGGCCCCCACCACGAGATCGATACCAGTTGTTTGAACGGCTAATGGACGCCTGGTGCCTACGTGCAGTGATGGGAGATCGATGTGTCGTCATTAGCCGTCAATCATCTACTAGTTTGAACCAATCAAAAGGCTTTGCTCTAGGGGCGGCAAATAGCGTAGTGGTCTAACGCACCGTATTTTGGCTGGTCCGATATGGTGTGCGCTGCCCGGTTTGAAACCCGTCTCTACCAGACCGGCCCTGGTCGTCAGCCCCGATCGGGGGCAGGGGCATTTGGCTGTCCGCCCCAGGGGAGAGGGGGAGGGTGAGCCGGCTCGGGTCCACCGTGAAGCACATAAGGGAGTCTCCAGAACGTGGGTGGGGGCGAATTCCATCTCGAAGGAAGTGGAGTTCGCTGCCCTTGGAGAATTAGCTTGCCTCGTAGAGATGAGCGGCGGACACGTGTGGGGACATCTAAATAAATAGAGGGTGTAATTGGCTACTAAATTGGGAAAAAAACTGAAAAAAACTAAACAGTGAGTTTCTGGGAGCATGTGGTAACTCCACCCGTTATTGCGCCGCCTCGTGGACGTCCACTCCGGTTCCTCGGGTACGCTGCCAGGGAAAGAGAGAGAGCCCTCATCAATCAAAAATATTACAAATAACTAATCCCCCCCCCTCCCTCCGCACAACAGACTGCATCTTCTGTCTGTCTTCTTCCTGGCGGGGGCCGGATTGGGAGCGGCATTCGGTCACGGTCTGACGCAATCGCCACCGAACCTCGCGTCTGGCAGGAGGTGAGGCCCGTCATTCCTGTGCAGTGGAGTCAGTCTGCACGCCACACTGTGTAAATAACGCGGCCAGTCGCCCGCCCTGCCCGTAATTATGGGCTGGAAGTGAACGCCGGCTGCCCAGGAATCCACCTGACATCATCGGAGCGCCGCTGTCGACGGCGACCGCCAGGAAAGGGCACGCTCTGGAGCTGTGACGTCCACTCTACACCGCTGGGGGGGCCGGGGGGCTGGGGGGCTGGGGGGGCTCTACACCGCTGGGGGGGGCTCTACACCGCAGCCTGGCTGGGGGGGGGGGGGCTCTGCTTTTCAGCCGTTATTCACAAAGCCCCGCTCACTAAATCTCTTCGAGGTGATGAAGTTGTCAAACTCTTCTGCTCTGTTTCCAGTCCTCATGCGGTCCTCAGCAGGTATCGCTGTTTTAACGGCGGCTATAATTGTTGGCGGGATTAGCCCTGCCGGATAGCGGTTTGCGGCCCTGCGGCCTCTTAGGTTGGGTTACGCCATGGCGGGAGAATTTAGAACAGGTAGTGTTTACGCTTCCTGTGCCACCCGACAGGAACGCAGGCGTACGCAATACGGTTTATAACCTCCGAAATCACTGCGTCCCAACATACCGGTGTTGTTGATATACTGTAATAGACCATTACAGTAGGGCTCTGGGCTCTGGCCCAGATAACCCTGTGTCCTTTCAACAACTCTGCCCAGTAACGTCCCTTTACCCTCTCCTTGAGGTGAAATAGCACACCTTAAATGTCCAATGTTGGTAACAGTGCTCAAGAAAAAGCAATAAATAGCATTCGATTCAAAACTGAAAATAACAGCAAAAAATAAAACCAGTTAACGACAACAACAACGTAACACTACAACAATGTTTTATTTATTTCTGTTGCAAGGAGCTCTGGTATCAGGGAAATAAACCATTCCAGGCTGTGCAGTTTATGTGAAAATAAAGCACTTATAATATATGCCATTTAGCAGACGCTTTTATCCAAAGCAACTTACAGTAGTGAATGTGTAGCGGGTGTGCTCTGGTACGTGAGCGTCCGCTACAGAAAGTGACGTGGATAAGAGTGTGATTAGTTCCCAGAGTTAGGGACTTGAGTCTTTAGCTCAGCGAGCTTAATCGCTCTCTTGTCGCGTCGAGATCCCTCGGTTCGAAACTCGCTGCGGGCAGAACCAACACCGTCACATTGGTGCCGTGACTCGGATAAGACAACTGATGGCAATCGGTTGGGCCGTGGTTGCTGCCGCAGGAGTTTCGAGGGGGAGAATGTAGCGGGTGTGCTCTGGTACGTGAGCGTCCGCTACAGAAAGTGACGTGGATAAGAGTGTGATTAGTTCCCAGAGTTAGGGACTTGAGTCTTTAGCTCCGCGAGCTTAATCGCTCTCTTGTCGCGTCGAGATCCCTCGGTTCGAAACTCGCTGCGGGCAGAACCAACACCATCACAAATGCATACATTTTTCATTATATGTGGTCCCAGTGGGAATTGAACCCACAACCTAAGCATTGTCAGCGCCATGCTCTACCTACTGAGCCACAGAGAACCACGCTCTACCCACTGAGACACACAGAACCACGCTCTACCTACTGAGACACACAGAACCACGCTCTACCTACTGAGCCACACAGAACCACGCTCTACCTACTGAGACACACAGAACCACGCTCTACCTACTGAGACACACAGAACCACGCTCTACCTACTGAGCCACACAGAACCACACTCTACCTACTGAGACACACAGAGAACCACGCTCTACCTACTGAGCCACACAGAACCACACTCTACCTACTGAGCCACACAGAACCACGCTCTACCTACTGAGCCACACAGAACCATGCTCTACCTACTGAGACACACAGAACCACGCTCTACCTACTGAGCCACACAGAACCACACTCTACCTACTGAGACACACAGAACCACGCTCTACCTACTGAGCCACACAGAACCATGCTCTACCTACTGAGACACACAGAACCACGCTCTACCTACTGAGACACACAGAACCACGCTCTACCTACTGAGACACACAGAACCACGCTCTACCTACTGAGCCACACAGAACCACGCTCTACCTACTGAGCCATACAGAACCACACTCTACCTACTGAGCCACACAGAACCACACTCTACCTACTGAGCCACACAGAACCACGTGTGGTGTGGTGCCACCCCAAAGTAAAACTATCAGGGGTTATTTTCATACTGCAGAGCCCGAAATGGGTTTATTCCTTACATATGTCTTGTGAACAATGACCCCCCCTTCCCCGCTTGTCTCCAACTTTGTCTGTCTGTCTTCATATTTCTGTCTGTCTACCGACCTGACTGTCTTGTCTTCACCCGTCTTATCTGTGTCTTCACTGTTTTGGTCTGCTTGGCTCCATCAGCCTGTCTGTCTGTCTGTCTGTCTGTTTGTCTGTGTCTCTCTCCATCTGCAGGCAACTGCCAAAATAAAGGAACCACCAACATAAAGTGTCTTTATAGGGCGTTGGGCCACCACGAGCCACCAGAACAGCTTCAATGCGCCTTGGCACAGATTCTACAAGTGTCTGGAACTTTACTGAAGGGATGCAACACCAACACTTTACTGAAGGGATGCAACACCAACACTTTACTGAAGGGATGCAACACCAACACTTTACTGAAGGGATGCAACACCAACACTTTACTGGAGGGATGCAGCACCAACACTTTACTGGAGGGATGCAGCACCAACACTTTACTGGAGGGATGCAGCACCAACACTTTACTGGAGGATGCAACACCAACACTTTACTGAGGGATGCAGCACCAACACTTTACTGGAGGATGCAGCACCAACACTTTACTGGAGGGATGCAGCACCATTCTTCCAGGAGAAATGTCATCATTTGGTGTTTTGTTGATAGTGGCTTCCTTTCCATTATTTTGTCAGTTGTCTGTATTTTCCTGTTTGTTTGTTTGTTTTCCACGCTGTAGTCGGGCGTTCTGGCCCTGCAGAGGGCACCGTGGTGGGCAGTGGCTCGCTGGCAGAGGCACTGACATTTCACCCTGCAGCCCAGGCCGTGGAGAGCAGAGTTATGACTCCGTCA
The DNA here is from genome assembly GCA_029706075.1 of Aldrovandia affinis. Classification (NCBI taxonomy): domain Eukaryota; kingdom Metazoa; phylum Chordata; class Actinopteri; order Notacanthiformes; family Halosauridae; genus Aldrovandia; species Aldrovandia affinis. Next base: position 2,431,884 of record JAINUG010000116.1, read on the forward strand.
GGGATAGCCATGCGATGCATTTGTACCGTCATCAGTGTGCTTCATTGGCTCGGGGCACAGCGCTCAATACTTGGCTAGGCCCCCCCAGGTGTAATTCTGGAGTCAATTATGTAATGGTGTATTTTTATTATTATCCAAAATTATCTTCATTTATTTGTTCGTCAAATTTGTTTGGGTATTTTTCTCGATAAGGTGATCAAAGTTGTAAGATTTGTCCTTTCCTGAGTGAAGGGAGAAAGTGTGATATGTCTGGCCCCCCGCTGGAATCAGCATAACATGCATCTTCAGCTTGTTCAGACTGTTTGTGTTAAGTATGTGTGTGTGTGTGTGTGTGTGTGTGTGTGTGAGTATATATGTGTGTAGGTGTGTGTGTGTATGTGTGTGTGTGTGTATGCATGTCTGTCTGTGTATGTGTGTGTGTATGTACGTGTGTAGGTGTGTGTGTGTGTGGGTGGGTACCTGCTTGACCTTGAAAACTGTGTGCTAACAGTTGTGTGGAGCATTGGTACCTGCAGTGCAGGATCAGAGAGGGAGAGGGAATCTCGTGGAAGGTCTGGAGATGTTGAGGTCACATGTTTTGGCTCCCTGTCTATCTGCCTTCATAGCAATGTTATTAATATGTGTGGGTCCATGCTATTTATTCATTTATATTGTTTGGCAGATGCTAATATCCAGGGTAACTTGTATACATAAATACATATTTATATATATATACTGTATACACACAAAATGCATTTATTTTTTACATATCTATGTGAGTGTGTGTGTTTGTGCATCTGTACAGTATGTGTTGTCTCGGTATATGTATACCTCTGTATGTGTGTGTGTGTTTGTACATGCTTGTGAGTATGTGTGAGCTTGTGTTTTTGAATCTGCTTAGATTCACTGTTCATTGGTGTGGATCAATTCACATTGGGGACACAAAACATCGTGTGCACTAGGGCTGTGACGGTATGACATTTTCACGGTATGATAATCGTACAACTCAAGATCACGGTTTTCGGTATAGCTATCACGGTATCAGTTTTTAAGCCAAAAAAAGTGACACAAAGTTTACACCTCGATCTGTTTATTGTATGGCTCTTTGCAGATTTAGATACCATTTAATTGAAAAATAAAACCAAAAATGCAACTGAATGTAGTTCACTAATTGTAATTGTAGCCTATGTTTAAATCAATTTAAATCGTTCGCTTTATCCCGTTATCAGTTTATCGGATCTAGTACTATATTTAGCTATTCGCTTTTTCCATTGTGGCATAATGTGAAGGATGATGCTCACGCAGGTGGAATGCGAGGTTTGACGTGTTCCCTCCTCTGGCCATTGCATGTTTCCCACATTCTCTACAGATGGGAGATCCGTTCTCAACACCATCTTTTTTTTAAATCCAAAGTGATTCCACACGGCTGAACGAGTTCGCTTTTTGGGGCGATATAATTTGTCATTGCAGCGTCGGCATCGGAATCAGCGTCGGACTGCAAACGGAGATTTGTGGCCTGTAGCCAGCGAGCGAATAACCGTGTCTGCACGTGCGCAATCGCGTTGTAAACAAAACAAAATGCAAGAACAGCCAAAGAGGTGGTGGGATTAAATGACATTAGCAGACACCCCAGATCCAGTATTATATTATTTAATATGGGTTATTTAGACATTTTAGTAGGGTAATGGTTTAAATATTTTTTCCCCCGCATGAAAATAGCTTTTGCCACATGATTTACTATCACGGTATTACGATAACATTTCATTACATTACAGGCATTTAGCAGACGCTCTTATCCAGAGCGATTTACACAGTTTACATTAATTTACAATCCATTTATGCAGCTGGATATTAACTGCGTCAGCAGATGTGTATGTGTGTGTCCGTGCGTTTGTGTGTGTATGTCTGTGTATGCTTGTGTATTTGTGCATGCGTGTGTGTGTGTGTGTGTATATGCGTGTTTGTATGTATGTATATGTGTAAGTGTGTGTGCATGTACGAGTGTGTGTGTGTATGTATGTAAATGTGCGTGCGTGTGTTTTTGCGTATGTATGTATATGTGTACGACTGTGCGAGTTTGTGTATGTACGAGTGTGTGTGTGTGTGTGTGTGCATGTGTTAGTATGTATTTGTGTGTAAGTGTGTGTGTGTGAGAGTGTGTATGTACGAGTGTTAGTGTGTGTGTGTGTGTGTGTGTGTGTAAGTGTGTGTGTGTGCGCATGCATGCAGTGGTTTTTGCCTCTTCTGCGAAAAACAATCCTGTTGCAGCCTGGCCCACTCAGCCCCCACTCAGCCCCCACTCAGCCCCCACCCTGCCCCAGCCCCCACTCAGCCCCCACTCAGCCCCAGCCCCAGCCCCAGCCCCAGCCCCAGCCCCCACTCAGCCCCCACTCAGCCCCAGGCCCAGCCACTGCCCTGCCATCCACCCCGAGGGACAGGTGCAGCGTAACCCCCCCACCCCCGCCGGCCGCTCTCGTTTGTTACCTGAGGCTGGGCCCAGTGCATTGTGCAAATATTGATCCATAATAAGAGCGTGTTGCTGGAGGCCGGGGGCAGGACGGGGGACACTGGAGGCTCTGACCCAGTGAAATGTGAGTCCACAGTGACAACGCGTCCGTCCACTGGGGGGGGATTATGGAACCCTTCTCCCGTTTGCGGGACAGGGTGCGTTTGGGCCCGTGAGCTCTGTCAGTGTGGGGTTATTTTGAGTCCCAGCAACAACCCCCCGCCACCCTGCTGACCTCACCTCTCTCTCTCCTCCGAGTGGAAACTTTGGAGCTGCACAAATTTAAAAATGTCAAAAACAAAAACAGAACATTAGTGACAGTGCCAGGGGGGGGGGGCACTGCTGGGGGGCCGCTAACAACTCTGTTTCTGTTTCCTTTATTGGATTTTATCTGAACACTTTTAATTCTCTATTCTTTTGGAACGCTTTATCACAACACATATCACAACACATCACTTTCACTTACTGCAGTTATTGATGTGGCAGTGTAGTATAGTGGTTAGGGAGCTGGGCTTGTAACTCAGGGGTTGCAGGTTCAATTCCCAGGTGGGGCACTGCTGTTGTACCCTTGAGCTAAAGGTACTTAACCTGAATTGCTTCAGTAAAAAAGATCCAGCTGTATGAATGGATTGTATGTGAAATAAATGTAAGAGGTGAGAGCGCGAGGAGCGGCTGCCGGACGCCCGGAGGGATGGGACCGTCAGTTTGCCAGAGGAGGCGGAGCGGAGGGGTCTGGCTGGGGTGTAGGGTGTGATAGAGGAGGGGTCTGGCTGGGGTGTAGGGGAGGAGGGGTCTGGCTGGGGTGTAGGGTGTGATAGAGGAGGGGTCTGGCTGGGGTGTAGGGTGTGATAGAGAGGGGTCTGGCTGGGGTGTAGGGTGTGATAGAGGAGGTGGAGTGGAGGGGTCTGGCTGGGGTGTAGGGTGTGATAGAGGAGGAGGTAGAGTGGAGGGGTCTGGCTGGGGTGTAGGGTGTGATGAGTGACTGGAGGTATGGGGGAGCAGTTCCTCTAGCCGCCTGAAAAGCAAGCACCAGTGATTTAAATCTGATGCGTGCTGCGATGGGGAAAAGCAACTTACAGTAGTGAATGCATACATTTTTCACAGTGTGGTATAAAGGTTAGGGGAACTGGGGTTGGGAACGGAATTAGTTGCAGGTTCGATTCCCCAGGTGGGGGGGCACTTGCCGTTGTTGCCCTCGAGCTAAAGGCATTTAGGCCTGAATTTCTCCAGTGAAATATCCAGCCGTATAAATGGATTGTCATGCAAAGAAATGTCAACTGTGTAAGTTTCTCTGGTTACGAGCGTCTGCGCTAAATGCCTGTTATGAAACAAATCTCTCAAGGTGTCACCTTTTGGACGTAAAGTAATTTGCACCAGCTCAGCACAAACCTCCGAGGCATCTCAGAACGTCATCGATATGGAAACCCCCTCCCGCACAGACGCACAGAGTTCTCTGAACGGCCACTGGCTGCTTGCGAAGAGATTTCGACACAAGGTATTTTCAGCCGGTGTTTATAAATACCCATCATGGACCCTATAGTCAGGGCTGGCCCCTGTGTTGGTGAAACACTGAGTGTGTTTTTAAACTTGTCACTACCTCGGACGAACACAAGGCCAGTGTGTCACGGGAATGCCAACAATCTTGTTTTAAACCCTTTCTTTCTTTTTATATTTAACTACATTTCTTAAGGAAATATTATTATTTTACAGGGGCTGTGACAAGTCATAAAAAAAGCTTGTGTTGCCGAGATACGGCCAGAAGCAGTGACACCTGGTAGTCGGGACGACGGAGCCCTTTGAAGCGTCTCAAATGTCCAGAGCCGAATTCCAGCGAGGGCTCGGATGCCCCCAGTCGCAGGGCTGCTGACGCAGAGGGTCCCGGAGTCGTGAGGGGCGGAGGGCCGGCTCCGCTCTTAAAGCCCAATCTCTGGGGCTCAGTCACTGTTTGAATGAAGGGCGAGAGGAGGCAGCCCCTGGCTTCGCTGCGCGTCACGCTGGAACGTCTTTTCTCGAGCGATTCCCGCCAAAATAACACGGGAGTGGATTTTAACTTATTTATTATTATTTTTTGCACTTTGTGAATTAGATTTTTTTTTTTTTTTTTGACTGTGCTGTTAGCAAGATCCCTGCATAATACACGCTGTTGTGTTCTCCCTGGAGAGAGGACAGGAGAGGAGAGGTGAACAGACGAATATAGCTGGTTGTGATTTATTATTTTGAAGAAGAGGAAGAAGCGCTCCCCTGTCGATTCTCCCTCAGCCACATGACGATGATGGTCTGTCAGTGATTCTATTTCATTTTTAAAAATTTATTATTTAACCTCCGTCAGAGCGTTGTGACCGTGCCGTGCTTTGAGCTGCTTTGACAGGCCGATGCGATGAGTTTGGTCAACTCGCTGGCGAAGATCTACGACCACAAACCGCTCCACAAGAAGCCCGTTCCCGCCATGGCGGCGACGGCGGTGGGGAAACCCGGCAGGCGACCCGCCGAAGCGCCGGACACGCCCCCCGCAGAGGGCTTCAGCTTCATCGAGACGCGCATCGAGACCCTGAGCGACAAGATGGACAAGCTCATCAACATCCAGGAGACGGTGCTGAGCAGGCTGGACGGCATGTCCCAGGACATGGAGAGCCTGAGGGGGGACAAGGAGGAGGGCCAGCCGGACACCGGGGTGGGGGGCACGGCCGAGGTGACGGGCATCTGCCAGGAGATGAGCACCATCATGTCCGCCGTGGACCAGCGGTCGCAGCAGCAGGCCCAGAAGCTGGAGGGCATGGAGCGGCTGGTGCTCGGGATCCAGCAGGTGATCAGCTTCATCGGGGAGGCGGTGAAGAGCTCCCGGCTCATGGAGATGGTGTTCAACAGGCCGCCCGCCGCTCGGAGGGAGGAGAGACCGGCCAAACCCAAACCCACCGCCGCCGCCAGGGACAAACCCGGCAAGTTTACCGCCAGGGACAAACCCACCAAACCTGCGGCCAAGGAGACACCCCTAAAATCAACCGTGAAGGAGAAAGCCCTAAAATCGTCTGCCAAGGAGAAAGCCACTAAGCCCGAAAGCAAGGGGAAGAGAAAGAGGAAGTCGCTCATGAGCAAGGTGAGAACCCTGAACTCACCGGACCAGTGTTCTGGGTGAATACCAGAAGAGAGAGGAAAACCGTGGAGATGAACACAATCCAGTTATAATTCAAAAGAAAAAGGGTTTGTGGGCGATGGTTTGGACGTATGTGGTCTATAAAAAAATGGGGCATTTGTCCCCCATACATAACTATGCTTTACTCAAACCGACTTGAGGGTTTGTACCTTTGGAGTCACCGAGCGATCGATGTAGGGCGTGCGGTGATATCGTGAGAGGGTTCCGCTCCCTTCTGTTCTACGATGTTTCACGTGTGTGTGTGTGTGTGTGTGAGTGTGCGTGTGCGTGTGCGTGTGCGTGTGCGTGTGTGAGTGTGTGCGTGTGCGTGTGCGTGTGAGTGTGAGTGTGTGTGTGTGTACGCTCCTGTGAGTGACAAAACAACCATTTTCAATCCATATATGCATTGATCTGCTTCACATCCGACCAGTAACACGGTGTCAGAACCACAGCTCTTAGCTGGTGCTCCTCCTGCCCTGCTGTCCTGCGCAGCTCACAGCAGGATTATATTTAAAACCTGAATCAGAAAGAAAGATTCTGGGGCAAATGTTTGAAGTTTCTATTTGAGGCTGACAGCAATGGAAGCTAAAAAGGGTGGGGTGGTGGGGGGCATTGTGCAGCTGGTGCACCTGGAATTTCCTCGAGTAAAAATCTCTATCCCCCTGAACATGACTCGCAAGGCCACCCTGACCTGTTTTCATTGTTTTGCTCGAGTTGGGTCCGGCGAAACACTTCTCTTGTCCTCATTTCCTCCTGCAGTTGAACTCCATGCGCTGGAAAGGTCGTCTAGATTAGCAGTCGTCACACCTCATATGCACACTCTTTACGACGGTTAAATTGATTGAAATCATTTTTATTTACATTTTAAGCATTGGGCAGCAGTGTAGTATAATGGTTAGAGAACTGGGCTTGTAACTCAGAGGTTGCAGGTTTGATTCCCAGGTGGGGGAACTGCTGTTGTACCATTGAGCTAAAGGTACTTAACCTGAATTGCTTCAGTAAATATCCAGTTGTATGAATGGATTGTATGTAAACTCTGTAAGTCGCTCTGGATAAGAACATCTGCTAAATGTGTGTAATTTAAGATGTAAGCATTTAGCAGAGCGTCTTACAAGATGTGCATTAATACATGGTAAGAACAATCATAGTTTGCGCAAGAGATCAGTGCAGTAATACAGCGATAGACATCATTGTTGCAGGCAGCTGCGTACCATACCTGTAACACTGGGAAGTCTTTTTTTTTTTTAGGAGTAAACAAGGATACATATACAAGAAGTGTTGAGCAAGTCCGCAGTGGTGATGACAATTGGATAGATGTACAGAGTTCAGTGGTAGTGGAGTCTGAAGAGTGCTAGATGTACAGAGTTCGGTGGTAGTGGAGTCTGAAGAGTGCTAGATGTACAGAGTTCGGTGGTAGTGGAGTCTGAAGAGTGCTAGATGTACAGAGTTCGGTGGTAGTGGAGTCTGAAGAGTGCTAGATGTACAGAGTTCAGTGGTAGTGGAGTCTGAAAAGGTGGGTTTTGAGTCTCTTGCGCAAGTCAACTTATCAAAACAACATAAAAAAAAAAAATAGATTTCAGTTTTGTGCCAGCATATTCAGGTTGGAGGGGACAGTGACAAAGATCTAAAAATATTCAACATTCTCAATGTAGCGTTCTGAGCAAATTAAATGTGCTATTACAGTGTGTATCCCAACCACGTCCTGTGTGTCTCCGGGGGGGGCGGAAATAGCCAGGCCCCCCCGCCCTGACCCTCATCCACAGTGTCATGTGTGAACGGCTCAATCAGTAACCACGGCGATGAGCCACTGCAATGGTGAAAAGAAAAACAAGACATGGATTTGAGTTCATATGTCGTTATATTTGCTGGCTGCACACATGGCGCAGTGTCACAGCCTGTCTGTGAGCCTCTGAAGAGCTAGCTCGCCGGTGTTTTAGGACGTTTTCAGGATGTTTTAGTTTTAACTTCCTGACGGCCCACTGTTCTGTCAGGTGTTGGGTGAATCAGTGCTGGTGCTCCAGTAGCATGTGTGTGTGGTTCAGGTGTGGCTGCTGGCTTACGGTGGTACAGGTTTCTTACCGATGTGTTTGTTACCTGTGTGTTCTCACCAGCAGCACCCGTGTTCTTGCAGCTGCGATGTACACTCTGTGGTTCTTGTCATGACCGTCTCGTTAGTCAGACAGACAGAATGTGTAATCCAGGTGTAGGAAACGAGGCCACTGGGAAATCCTCTGGAGATTAATGTACGGTGCAGGAATGTGCCAGTAAATGCCAGACTGGGTGACGTGTGTGTGGTGTGTGTGTGTGTGTGTGTGTGTGAGTGTGAGTGTGAGTGTGTGTGTGTGTGTGTGTGTGTGTGTGTGTGTGTGCGTGTGTGTCTGTGTGTCTGTGTGTGTGTGTGTGTGTGTGTGTGTGTGTGTGTGTGTGTGTGTCTGTGTGTCTGTGTGTCTGTGTGTCTGTGTGTCTGTGTGTCTGTGTGTGTGTGTGCGTGTGTGTGTGTGTGTGTGTGTGTGTGTCTGTGTGTCGTGTGTGTGTGTGTGTGCGCGTGTGTGCGTTAGTATGTTTGTGTATGTGTGTGCGTGTGTTAGTACACGTGTGTGTATGTCTGTATGGTGAAGATGTGCAGTGTCAGGTTTTCTAGGATCTCTGTTGTTATTTTCCAACAAGAGATGTTGTCCTTGTTTGTCCTGTTTTTTTACACTAGTGGTAGAATTGCCGTTCTTTCCTATAATGTACCTTTAGCAGAGCTCTATGGACGTTACCTCAGAGCAATGTCTTACTCATGGTGTATATAAATGTCCTTGCATGTCGCTACAGTCGGCAACAGGACTGCAAACACGTCAGCTCAGACACTGGTGCTGGATTCAATTCTAGTGACCTGAGTACAAATCGACTCCAATCTGTATCCGTAACCCAGAGCGTGCCATGTTTACTAATGTACATTTACATTTTACATTTACAGCATTTAGCAGACGCTCTTATCCAGAGCGACTTACAAGATGTGCATTAATACATGGTAGGATATAATCATAGTTTGCTTCTCTTTTTTTTGAGGAGTAAGCAGGGATACATATGCAAGAAGTATTGAACAAGTAGGCAGTGGTGATGACAATAGGCTAGATCAGGGGTCAGTGGTAATGGAGTCTGAAAAGGTGAGGTTTTGAGTTCCAACTGAACAGTGAGACACCTGATTCCACCAATCAGGACCCTGATTGAAGACTTTGATTAGCTGATTAGTCAAATCAGGTGAGCTACAGCCCAGTCACCTCAAAGCCAGAGCACCCAGTCACCGCCCAGACAGGGTAAGATTGCCTCACCCAGAGCAGCCAGATGGACAGAGTTCAGGGCCCAGTGGAGTCTGAAGAGGTGGGTTTTGAGTCTCTTGCGGAAGATTGCAGAGACCAGAGAGGCCTGGCCACCCAGGACACTAATTTCAGGACAGAGACAGAGAAGACGTCTGGTTTACAGGGTACTGGTGTAGGAGCAGAAGCCCAGTCACCTCAGAGACAGAGGAGACGTCTGGTTTACAGGGTACTGGTGTAGGAGCAGAAGCCCAGTCACCTCAGAGACAGAGGAGATGCCTGGTCACCCAGTGCACTAATGTTGGATCTGACGCCTGGTCACCCATGATAGGCTGCTGATGGAAGGACAGGGCGCAAGCACAGCCAATCAGGGCACTAGTGTGGGAATTTATCACCAGGTCAACTGGGGTAGGCGACTAATGTTGGGAAACCTATAAAAGAGACGCCTGGTCACTAATATAGGGACAGAGATAGAGACTAAAGTAAGATATTAGAGAGATATTGTGGTCTGGACACAGTCTCCAGTGAGGTGTGAGATATCCGTCCAGCATCGTAACCGTGGGTCCATCCTCCCAAACAATGCCTTCTCTGGAGCCCCACGCCCAAAATACCGCTGCGTGCCAACATGGGAAGCCTGCGGAAGCCATCCCGGCATCTGTTATCTCTCGCTGCGAGAGACACAAGCACGCGGAACGCTGTCTGTCTGCCAGAAATGGATTGTGGGTAACGAGGGTTTTAGTATGTTATTCACACGTATAGTCCGCTGTGTTATTTATACAAAGTGCTTTGTTTGGCCGCAGACACACGGAAACAGGCTTGCATGCGTGTTCGTACCTGCTGCTGCTGGGCGAAGCTCTGCTCTCCTCGTGACTGAGTGTGCAGTGCTTCAGTGAACGGGAGGTTTTCTGCTCGGCTGTAGAGCGGCTTCACAGTTCTCTACCGAGGACGAGAGAGATGAGCTTTGACCTCCGTCTTGTGTGAACACATTCTGAGAACCGTGCTGTTTTTATCTGCTGAAACAGCCAGCTGCCCGTTCATTTCACTGCAGTTCAATCTTTCAATCCTGCCTGAAAACACTACCAACTGCTTTGACCGGGTCAAATACGTTTTTGAAATACTTAAACTCTTCGGGAAAACTTTGAAACAATGAAACCTGTTTCTGACCAAAGCCAATCATGTTCAGGAGAGTGGTCAGTGCCTGGAACAGCTTGCCAGGTCGGGCAGTAGAGGCAGAAACACTTGGGCTATTCAGGTCCAGGCCAGACGCAGTACTAGATACTCTTTAGATTAGGACATGACGAGCCTAGATGGGCTGAACAGCCCGTTCTCCTCATTATGTATTCTTATGTTCTGAAGAAGGCCTGCTAACTGCAGACGTTAGCTTTTTATGTTTTTGTTCTAATAAAGTTTGGTGAATTTTACAAGAGGCACAGTGTGTGGGAGTATTCTTCATGTTTCCTGTGAAATTGTCAGTAATCTGCAGGAGTTGTACTGGTGTCTAAAGGGTTAAAGCGTTAAAGGATTTAAAAGGTTTGTGTAGTGGTACATAATTTTATTTTTATTCAACAATTCTTTCCCTGTGACTTGCATCTGTAGACGTTTAACCTTCAAAAAGAGTCATGTTGGGTGGCGGATAGCGTAGCGGTCTAACGCACCGTATCTTGGCTGGTCCGATACGAGTGTGCGCTGCCTGTCAGGGACGCGGTTCGAAACCCGTCTCTACCAGACCGGCCCTGGTCATCAGCCCCGATCGGGGGCGTTTGACTGTCCGCCCCAGGGGGAGGGGGAGGGTGAGCCGGCTCGGGTCCGCCGTGAAGCACATTAGGGTGTCTCCAGAAGGTGGGTGGGGGCGAATTCCGTCTCGAAGGAAGCAGAGTTTGCTGCCCTTGGAGAATTAGCTTGCCTTGTAGAGACGAGCGGTGGGCTCGTGTGGGGAGGGTAAATCATAGTAAATAGAGTGTGTAATTGGCCACTAAATTGGGCCAAAATCTGAAACAAATTTTAAAAAGAGTCACATGTATTGGTACGCTTAGAATTAATCTCAATGGAAGGGTATATATCCAGGCATTAATGTGAGTGTGTTGGTGTTAGTGGACCTGCTGCCTGGGCTGCTGGTGGCTCCTGCTTGCTGATTGGATGTTCTGTGCTGGTGGCTCCTGCTGATTGGATGCTCTGTGCCGGTGGCTCCTGCTGATTGGATGTTCTGTGCTGGTGGCTCCTACTGATTGGATGTTCTGTGCCGGTGGCTCCTGCTGATTGGACGCTCTGTGCTGTGCTCCATTTCCTCCAGCTCAGAGAGATCCAGGGGAGAGATGGGAAGGAGAAGTCCCGCTCGAGTCTCAGGGGCCAGAAGTCCCAGAAGAAGAAGAAGCCTCCAGACACAGCAGGTAGAGTGTAGAGTGCGTGCAGTGCAGAGTGTGCGCGCGCGTTGTGAGAACGTTTCAGCAGCGTTGTGAGAACGTCCCATATTGCGTGGGAACAGAGGCATCCACTGCTTCACTTTGCTGTGGCAGCCAGACAGACAGACAGACAGACAGAGGGAAGCGCCCCTTTTCACCTGTGATTCAATGGTGTGTGAAATCATGATTGGCTTAGATTTTAGGCCACTTGTTTTGTGCAGGTTTTTTGGAGACTTGCAAACTTAAATGTGAAATGGGACTGTATTTTTCTACATAAAAGAGGAATATCTTGTGAAGATAATAATTCACATTTTTGTATTTTAACTGGTATCCTGATTCGGTCAGCCAAAACAAAAACAAAAATTCCCAAAAATGAACAATGGGGACATAACGTTTTACTTCTCTCCCTTTCTAGAGTACGAGAGGAATTTTCCAGCCATAATTACACTGTCCAATTACAAACATTGACATTGTCCTATTAGCTTAAGGAATTGTCTCTCCAGGGTCGTGTTTGGTTGGGCAGCAGTGTAGTGTAGTGGTTAGAGAACTGGGCTTGTAACTCAAAGGTTGCTGGTTCGATTCCCAGGTGGGGCACTGCCGTTGTACCCTTGAGCTAAAGGTACTTACCCTGAATTGCTTCAGTAAAATATCCAGCTGTATAAATGGATTGTATGTAAAGAAATGTAAACTGTATAAGTCGCTCTGCATAAGAGCGTCTGCTAAATGGCCAAAAATGTCAAATGTATTCTGTTCTTTTTGGCCCCACTCAGACACCGTCTCCCTGAAGAAGCAGGCCCTGCTCCTGGAGGAGGTGCAGAAACTCAACCAGCAGAATGCAGAGAGGAGGTCTGAGCCCCAGGACCCCGGGGCGGGGGAGCGTGTGGAGGACACCAGCCTCATCCTGGACGTCCCGCGGGCGCCGGTGGCAGAGCAGGAGGACAGCGAGGTGGAGGAGGAGGAGGAGGAGGAGGCCGCCACTCAGGATGAAGAGGAGCAGGAGGACGAGGAGGAGGCAGAACCTGAGTGTGAGCAGGAGGCAGAGGGAGAGGAGGAGGAGGAGCAGCTGAAGGCTGAGGAGGCTGAGGAGGTCGAGGAGGTCGAAGGAGAGGAGGAGGAGGGAGAAGAGGAGGAGGGAGAGGAAGAGGAGGAGGAGGCTGCGGAGGAGGAGGAAGAGAGGGATGAGGGGGAGCAGATCACCATTGAAAGCCCCACAGAGACAGAGGAGCCTGCCCCTCCTGACGACACGTCAATCAGCCCTGTCACCCTGGAATGGTATTTACGCCCCCCCACACCAAATCCCAGCTGTGGTACTGCCGTTGTACTTAACCCGGAATTGCTTCAGTAAAATATCTAGATTGTAAATTGCTCTGGATAAAGGTGTCTGCTAAGCACACAAATAAAATATAATAATAATAAAAATGCAATAATAAAGATGGCCCATCTGTAAATGAGACAGAGCCGTACCAACCGTGCGTTTGTTCCTGTCTGTCCAGCTTTTACATCATTTTATCAGAATGTCCTTGAAATGCGTCTTCACACCACCTCATCACACACACTGATCCAGTGCCCTGTGCAGGAGGTGTTAGACAGCTGTGCATTTCAGTAGGGTGTTAGACAGGTGTGCATTTCAGTAGGGTGTCAGACAGGTGTGCATTTCAGCAGGGTGTTAGACAGGTGTGCATTTCAGGGTGTTAGCTGGTGTCAGACAGGTGTGCATTTCAGCAGGGTGTCATTTTAGACAGCTGTGCATTTCAGTAGGGTGTTAGACAGCTGTGCATTTCAGTAGGGTGTTAGACAGCTGTGCATTTCAGTAGGGTGTTAGACAGGTGTGCATTTCAGTAAGGTTTTAGACAGGTGTGCATTTCAGTAGGGTGTTAGACAGGTGTGCATTTCAGTGGGTTTTTCACTTCTGTTTTCTCCAGTTATGAGGAGGAGGGCGGGGCCACCGACAGTGATGTCACGGGCAGTGAGGCGGGCGCTGCCAGCAGCAAGCGTCGCGTCACAGAGGAGCTTCTGCCACAGGACGACCACAAGAAGAGCCGCGTGGAGGAAGAGGAGGAGGAGGAGGAGGAGCAGGAGGAGGAGGAGGAGAGGAGGAGCAGGAGGAGGAGGAGGAGGGAGAGGAGGAGGGAGAGGAGGGTGAGAACGCCGAGTCCAAGGACCAGGATGCGTCCGCAGCCGTGGAGACGGAGACGGAGGCGGAGCCAGAGAAGGAGGAGCCGTCGCCCAAGGAGTACATCATCGGTGAGGAGGGGGGGGCGGGGAGGGGAGCGGGGGGGAGTGGGGGTCGACCTGCAGCACGGAGCTGTCCTGACCTCCTTCAGCTGTGGTCTGAAAAGTGCTGCAGTCACCAGGCTGGCTGTGGAGTGCGCTGAGAACAGATCACAGAACAGATGAGCTGGTGAGAGGTTCAGAATCATGCCGTGTCTCATTGGGGGAGTAAAGTGCTTCTCTAGAACCACCTGGGGCTGGGAAAGGGGTGATCTGCACTGTGTACAGATCCTGGGTTTCATTCGCCTGTCTGTCATCTCATGTAATGTTATGTTATGTAATGTAATGGTGTTTTGCCATATGATCTACATGCTAACTGGTAAACCAAGCCTCCTCCATCTCACTTACTTTAAAAAAGAACTTTCTCATGCCCTCTCTCACCCTCTCCCTCTCTCTCTCCCCCTCTCCCTCACCCTCTCCCTCTCTCTCTCTCCCCCTCTCCCTCACCCTCTTCCTCTCTCTCTCTCTCCCCCTTTCTCTCACCCTTTCCCTCTCTCTCTCTCCCCCTCTCTCTCACCCTCTCCCTCTCTCTCTTTCTCTCTCTCCCTCTCTCTCTCTCTCCCTCTCTCCTCTCTCTCCCCTCTCTCTCTCTCTCTCGAAGGGCAACTAAATTGGTACCTAGTATGAAAGGTAAACGTTATGAGGATAGACTTAAAGCATTCAATCTATTTAAGCTTAGAAAACAGAGACTTAGGGGGGATTTGATTGAGGTTTTTTAATTCCTAAAAGCAATTAACAAAGTGAACTACCAAAGATTTTTTAAGATGAGTGGGGTCAGCAGAACAATAGTCCACAGGTGGAAATGAGTTAAAGGCAAATTCCACACGGATATTAGGAAGTTTTTCTTTACACAGAGAGTTGTCAATGCCTGGAACAGCTTGCCAGGTCGGGTAGTAGAGGCAGAAACGCTCGGGCTATTCAAGTCCAGGCTAGATGCAGTACTAGATACTCTTTAGATCAGGACATGACGAGCCTAGATGGGCTGAACAGTCCATTCTCATCATGATGTTCTCTTATGTTGTTGTGCTCCAGATTGTAGTCCTCCTCCACTGGCTCCGTTTGAACACCGGATAGTGTTGGCCAAACCGCACCAGATCGCCAACTTCTACACCATCAACCGAGAGGAGATCCTTGGAGGGTCAGTGGCATTTGAAGGGAATTCACAGCACAGGGGGGGGGTTTCATAACTCCGGAGTCAGGCCTGTGTATTTATACCCCACACACATCGCGATACCTGAAACCATACCCCTCCCCCAGCGCCCCAGAGCTAATCAGCGAGTGATAATCTGTTCCCTCGAAGAAGGGACCTGGCTCCTCAGAGGAAATACGATTTTAAATGACCCCCTGCAGCCTCGCAAGGACACACACACACACACTCTCTAATTAAGGGTTCGCCCGAACGTCTGCACGCAACTCCCCAAACATTTTAAGCTCGGCGGAATGAGGAGTACACAGAGGACTCCTGGTGATTGCCTGAGCTCAGAACCGTTCAGACGGCACGCACGCAACTGGAGTCTGCACATAGCAGAGGCAGCGCAAGGCCTGGGATTACACAGAGACCAGCTGCACGTTATGCAACAAAACACAATATGCTCTTATCCAAAGTGCAATTATAGGGAGCTGTATATATATTAATATATATGCCATTTAGCAGATGTTTTTATCCAAAGTGACTTACAGTAGTGAATGCATACATTTTTCAGTATATGTGGTTCCAGTGGGAATTGAACCCACAACCTCAGCGTTGTCAGCGCCGTGATCTACCTACTGAGCCACACAGAACCATGCTCTACCTACTGAGACACACAGAACCATGCTCTACCTACTGAGCCACACAGAACCAACCACTGAGACACACAGAACCACACTCTACCTACTGAGACACACAGAACCACGCTCTACCTACTGAGCCACACAGAACCACCCTCTACCTACTGAGCTACACAGAACCACGCTCTACCTACTGAGCCACACAGAACCACACTCTACCTACTGAGCCACACAGAACCACACTCTACCTACTGAGCCAC
>JAINUG010000116.1:2452500-2465000 GCA_029706075.1 Aldrovandia affinis
ACTATATAGTGTTAATGCACCGGACCTGAGTACATAACTATATAGTGTTAATGCACCGGACCTGAGTTTATTTTCCAGTTCATTTAAATGATAAGCATGCCGTACATGACATTTTATTTGTTTTGTTATCTGCGTTTCATGGGCTGGAGTGCACAGCTATGCCCTTACCTGCTCCTCCATCTCTCCCCTGAAACTAGGAGCACACTTTCTCTGACCCAGCTATGAACTCTTTTCACCATTTAACCATTGCTTTGCTTTTTGTTTATTTTTATTTTTACTCAAGAACATTAAAATGAAAGATTTACAAATATTAATTTCGCACATTGCTCAGTGCACAAGAACTATGAATTTTCAAGGAGAAAATTATCAAGGAGAGTAGTTATGAGTATATACGTTTTAAGTTATTTCTGTGAGTTGTATTCTAACGTTATTTATGTTTTGTGAAGTAACTGAGTGTATTCAGATATAATAAGCTTCAATGTGCGCACTTTATCATGATCACGTGATCAAACGCTATGAGAATAGCATACCTTATGAGAAACAGCCACCATTTCAGTTTTTACAATCAAACATTTTAGAGGCTTGACATGAATGTCATTCTGAGAACGATATGCAACATATTTTTATTTATTTTTTACTTAATATGAATACATTTAAAGTCTTACAAAACGTTTCTCATGTTTTGTTTAATTGATTTTGTGAGGGTGACACAAAATTACATTTAAATGAATTTAATTTCTATTGACTATTCTGTAATTTAATTTAAATTTAATTTGAATTTATTATATTTTTTCGCCCATCAAAATTGCCTGAGGAAAGTCCTGCCTCATTTGCTTAAAGAGGCTTGAAAGTTATTTGCCTTCATTATTTATTCTTTTTTAAATGTTCACAGTCTAAATCTGTTTTTATTTTTTACGAAGCTGCCGTTAGTGAAGTTGTAATAGTTTTATGTGGCGTGTTGGAGCGCGTGAGGTGCAGGGGAGTCTTGAGAGGTTTATTGAACCCGTATCCAGATGAAGATGCCCTCCTGTGTTGGGCTCTGAGGAGAATCTCGTGGGTTTAAAAAGATGTAATTCCCTAGTGATGAGAGAACGACACTTCGCCAACCACAACATGGGTGGAGCCAGCATGGGACTCGCTGATCTCAACCAATCGCAGTGGTTTACTGTGGAGAGCGGGTCTTTTGACTGGTTCGTACAAACTGTGGGATTTATGAAGCTACACTCGCCCATTAGGATAATTCCCCAGCTAAATGGTCTGGCCTTAAAAAAACTCCACAAATTTAAGAAAGTATTTCTCTTTTAAGTGAATGACATATTTACATATTTTTAAAATGTATTTCAGCTTGTGTACGGAAATGGTAAATATGGAAAAATATACGTGAATAAATATATAGTTTTATTACATTTTTTTAGTAGATTAGATTTACACCCTTATCCAGTGCAACTTGAATAGTGCTTTTTTTACATTCATATAGCTAGATATTTACTGAAGCAAAGTACCTTTGGTCAAGGGTACGACAGTGGTGCCCCACCTGGTATTGGAACCTGCAACCCCAGGCTCAGCTCCTAACCACTAAACTTCCACAGTAAAATTGGGGGGGGAAAGGCTGAATTTCAGTAAGAGTCGCCAAGAGTCGCGTTCCAAAGTGCCTTGCGGAAAGCCCGAAGGAGGCTGGGAGTTGTAGTTTTTAAGGCAAGGCTTCAGGTGGGATAGGAACTTGTTCACAGTACTGTAATGAGCGCTGTGTGGCGGTGAGTTTGTGTGAACACTTCAGATTGTGGCACACACGTCTGTTTCGGCTTGCTTCTTTTTTGCTTTTGCTCTGGGTCAAAGTGCGACCGCCCTGTTTTTTCACATATTCGATAAATGGCTTGAATTTAATTGAGATTGTTTTCCCCTCACTGGAACAACACCAAAAAGAACCTGCCTTCAATAATGCTCCAGTTAACACATTCAGGAGCTGGGAAAAGTATGGTGTAGAACCAACATGTTCTCTACTTAGTATTCTCAAAAGGCTTGCCAAAAATATATATTACGAGATATTACAGCAGGAGGTAATAGTTGTATATTTGATGGAGAGTACCCCGTATACGTGTGTATAAGCTTACACTGTGGCCGTTCTGACTAGAAACTAAAGACGGGAGCAACTACAGCAACAGTGAAGGTTTCCGGTGTCTGGTCTCAAACGAACGGACAGAGCGAGAAACGGGCTTGACTGGGTTTTATGGGAGAATGTAGTTTAACAAGCGCGCTCCCTGACCTCCACGTGCCCTGTAACTCGCGCGGTTTTAAGACAGTTGATATTTTCTTGACAGACGCACAGAATTCGAGGGGGGTAAAATGCCTGCAGGTTTTTTGTTTTGTTTTGTTTGTGTCACTTGTCATATTTAACTCCTAAATTCTTGGGAATCATAATTCCGTCGGTATTTTCAGCGCATGTATACACTGGTACCTCGTAACAGATCATTAGAGCAGACAAGGTTATCCTTCTGCAATCTTTCCGCAAGGAAATTCCCTCGCCAGTAAATCGGTTTTTACCAGTCCGTGTTCTCCACATTGCGTCGACCCTACGCTGCGTGACGTCTCTTGACGTCAGATCGCTGTGAGAATTCTGCCGTCTGACGTGCAGACGCCGTGCGTGGTGTGCGACGCGTCACGTGCGTGTTTGCGTAATTTCATGCTTTTGGAACATTAGAGTGGCCATCTCACCTTCCATGAAGGCTTATTATCAACTGAAGACTACCTATTTAAATGTGTGTGACTGAAGTTAAATCGGATGTGAATCAATGTCCTGGATCATATTCGAATGATACTTGAAACGCAAGTTTCCCTCCGTGTTACCTGAAGGGTGCATTTCTATACAGGAGAAAAAAAATACAATGTCATTGGTTTTCTTTCAATTATAGAATAGAAATGATGGATATATCAAACATTTCTCCTCTCCTCTCAGTTATCTCCTCTCATTTGAATTGATTGAAGGAGTTGTTTTATTCTAAGTTGTTTTATAATTTTCTCCATACACTTTGAATTGAGAAGCTTTGTGTTTTTCAAGTGTTTAGCAGAAGTGTTGAACTTTAGTTGATATTTGTAATTCATTTTCAAAGTGTCTGCATTTTTATCCCGAGGGGGAATTTGTGTTATATTAATCCTGAATGAATATTGTGAATAATAATTATAATAATAAATAATGTTATGACCGAGACCTGACTAAGTGTCAGTGTGTGGGTTTTTTTAATACA
The DNA here is from genome assembly GCA_029706075.1 of Aldrovandia affinis. Lineage (NCBI taxonomy): Eukaryota > Metazoa > Chordata > Actinopteri > Notacanthiformes > Halosauridae > Aldrovandia > Aldrovandia affinis. The sequence goes on from JAINUG010000116.1 coordinate 2,455,743, forward strand.
GTGAAAATCTTTAAATGAAAAACCTTCATCTTCACCTGGAAAATGGCTCACGAGGTGTTGACTGCTCAGTAATGTCAGAGTTACGGTAGGGCATGCCTAACTCTTTACATTTGCTATTTTATGTCGCAAACACTCCATTTGTATTCAGTTTTGACAATAAATGTAGGTTTGCAGTGAGCCAGATACCGATTTTACACCTGTCCTAATAAATGGCTATACAGGCTATATTCGCAAGACATTATTTTTCCTGTTTAGTTTATTACTCTGCCATAGTATACTGGCACATCACAGCAGAACTTGTTTTAAACGCGTTCTTGTCCGTATCAATTTATCTGTGCCAGGAATACATATTTTGCAACCATGTTGTTTATGCCGTTAAAATGTCATCTTTAAACCTTCACCTGTTTTCTCCCGAGTCAGAGGAAATCCAAGCTGCCTCTCGGATTTCATCCACCAGAGGGCAGAATTGTAAGTAAATATTTAACCGTTTTTGTATTATCCAATGGAAACACATTTAAAATGAGATGTTTCTAAACCATGGTCCAGAGGGATATATCTGGGAGGGACACAAAATAATGGAATAACTTTCACGGAAAAACCGAGTGGCTTGGGAGCACAAGCAGTGCATCAGACAAAACTTGTTTTATGTTTTTGATTGAAATGCTTTGCACACAGATCATTTTCAAATGCAACGCATGAAAAGTAATCAATTTGGGTCTCCACAAAAAACCGAAATAAAGGTAGTTATCAAACACACGTGATTAAAACACTATTAGGCTATTATTATTATTATTATTATTATTATTATTATTATTATTATTATATATAATAATAATGAACACTGATTTTAGAGAATAATAGTCAGATGCCAGTTAATGATAATGGCTACAAATACATATTTTTGAGAGACGTCACAATATCCATTTTCTCATAACAGCCTCGCGATAACTCCACGTTTATTCTAATTAGTTGATTTTGGGATCGTGTAGGTACAGTGCATTATTAGTTTGACATTATAGCTCTCCACCAGAGAATGAACAGGGCAGGTGTCCCCATTATCAGCATAACGGAAATCAGGCGCGTATTCTCCACTCATGGCTCGGAAAACGGAGTTGTGGGCTAGGCTACATTGTATTAATTGTCCTGCTTTATTTCAAAACAATGGATCGGTAAATGTAATATAATTTTTTGCCTATGGAAATTAAAGTAAGATGCCATATATGTCACCGCCCTATCAGAATGTGACTTTGTTTCTGTAAATAGTTCGTTCGATTGCCTCGTGGGGAGCGTTTTGAATCTTCCTGCAACACGCTTAGGAGGTGATGCTCTGTCGTCAGACTCAAACCCACCTTTTCAGACTGAATTCTGTACCATCATCACCACTGCCTACAGGTCCAATACTGCTTTTTGGATATATATACATGTTTAAAACTTCCTAAAAAAAAAGACTAACCTTCTCCTTCCCAGTGTTACAGGTATGGTACGCAGCTGCCTGCAACGATGTCTATCGCTGTATTACTGCACTGATCTCTTGCGCAAACTATGATTGTTCCTACCATGTATTAATGCACATCTTGTAAGTCGCTCTGGATAAGAGCGTCTGCTAAATGCTGTAAATGTAAAATGTAAATGTTTGGAGTCTGGCCGGTGTGTTGGACTCGGTGGTGGGTACTGGGTACCTCTGACTGGAGACTCATTAATCCCGGGTTGTGTCTGATCAAAGCTTTGCGAAAGACACAGAATTTTCTCATTTTTACATTTACATTTTAGGCATTTAGCAGACGCTCTTATCCAGAGCGACTTACACAATTGACATTTCTTTCCATACAATACATTTATACAGCTGGATATTTTTACTGAAGTAATTCAGGTTAAGTAGCCTACCTTGCTTAAGGGTACAACGGCAGTGCCCAAATACAAGTTACAAGCCCAGATCCCTAACCATTACACGACACAATCGCCCATTTCATTCATTCATTCATTCATTCATTCATTCATTCACCTCACTCATTTTCTTTTCAATTCTTTTCTTTTTTTTATCATGGGAATTTATAAATCCTTTTATTGCCGTTCACATAATGTTCCAAAATAAAAGATAGAAAACCAGAACAACATACATCTTCAGAGGGACATTGTAAAGAGTTTAAACATCATCGAATGTAAGGTGCAATATACTGTACATTATTATTATTATTATTTACATTATTATGCAATTAGCTGAAAATATAACAGTATCTAAACTGAGAATAGCTAACCATATTGAGCCAGTCATGTCTTAAGAGTGCTGGCCTGTGATTTATTTCACCACCGTTTACCTTTATAATACTGCGTTATTTCTACCTGATCCGGTCAAAACAGGCTGTTTCACACAAATGTGCTGTTCAGTATAAAACCGCTGCGTTCAGAAATAGCCACAGAAGCAGACCGCCTCCCGCGAGACCCGGCGGGTAAAACACGGAAAGTATTTTCAGGTGAACCTACAATAAACACAGCGTACTACTTCCATTAAAGTCTGCGGTCGCTCTTTCCCTCCCTCCCTCCCTCCCCCCTCTCTCTCTCTCTCCCTCTCTCCTCTCTCTCTCTCTCTCTCTCTCTCTCTCTCCCTCTCTCTCTCTCTCTCTCTCTCTCTCTCTCTCCCTCTCTCTCTCTCTCTCTCTCTCTCTCTCTCTCTCTCCCTCCCTCTCTCTCTCCCTCTCTCTCTCTCTCCCTCCCTCCCTCTCCTCCCTCTCTCTCTCTCTCTCTCCCTCCCCCTCCTCTCTCTCTCTCTCTCTCTCTCTCTCTCCCTCCCTCCCTCTCTCTCTCTCCTCTCTCTCTCTCTCTCCCTCTCTCTCTCTCCCTCTCTCTCTCTCTCTCTCTCTCTCTCTCCCTCTCTCCCTCTCTCCCTCCCTCCCTCCTCTCTTTCCACCCTCAACGTGCTCTGCCTCTCAGATTATTTGTGTAAAGATGTGTGACGGCCAGCAATGGCCCGGTGCGGTTTTTCTGCAGATGAAAGCGCAGGATTCCAGAAGCCCAATTAAACACAACTGAGAAACCAGTATATATACCAGTATATTCGATACAGTTTGAGTTTCAGCTCACCTGGAAAAATAAACCAACGCTGAAATTAGTGTGTGTGGGTGGGGGGTTAGTCCAGAGATGTAGCAAAGGCGGGTCAGAGGACGGGCCGGCGGAGAGAGAACACAACATCTTTTCTGTGCGTCGGGCCGGCAGTCTTACTGAAGTTAGCCAGGGAGGAGGGGGGTCTCTGATCTACCAACCCACTGCCCCTAAACACGATCACCCCCCCGTAATCCCATCAAATCAGTGGTCCAGTTATCCGCTCTTTGGGAGAAATCGGAGTCGCTTATTTTGGTCTGTTTCGCCATTATCAGAATTCAAAGTGGGTTTGGAAAGAATAACAATGGCCGGCCATGCCAGCGCTTGTGAAATGCTTTGTTTGGTCTCTCTACGTACCAGACCGAGTTCACCTAATGGCAAGTAAAAAAGTTTAATCAGCCGCCTCACAGAATATAAACATGTTTTAATAGATTTTTAATTAAAAGTACATGCTCTGTTTATCAGTCCGTGAGAGTCGTGAGAGTCGAATTTCAGTAAAGTAGACAGAAAAGGCGCGGTTATTATTCCCGCGCGATGAGAAAGCCACATTCATCGCCACCTCCATTTCCCCCGCATTCCCACTGCTTTAGTCAAAATGGTCAAATCCACCACCACATAATACGATAATAAACACGAGTATAAAACATTTCACGAGATAAAGCCGCAATAACTTAACGCAGTTCATAATGTTTGTTGTGACAGGATTAGTGGGTCTGAGTTATACCGCCATGATTGAGGGACTGTGTGATCTGCGTTGTGGGATAATATGATCGGCATGTGAGCAGTAAAACTGGCCTTTAGTCCATGGGAAAGGAGGTTTACTGAAAGATCCACATCGCGGCGCACAAAATCTTAGAATTAGAATTAAGCACATGAATAATATTGGGCCATGGAGTATAAAATAAAACTAAGATTGTCTTGGCATTCTAAAGTGTAAATATCACTATTGTTCGGGATAATAAGTGATTAAAAATAACAGCTGAAGCCTTTATAAATTCACAGGGGGCAGATTTGTCTAAACGGACCACGCGCCTGCATTGACATCTCACCTGCTAATCCAAACATGACATTACCCTGCCCTCAATGTTTCTGAGGTGCTACGATAAGTGCAGTAGGCCTATACCCATTGTGTTGTACACTACACTACACTACACACAGGTTCCCAGGGCCAGATCTAGGCAACGGAAAACTAGGCACGTGCCTAGTGTCTAATTTCCACAGAGGGATTCATATATATATATAAAATTGTAAAATATTTTCGGATAAAAACTCCAATCTAAAACTTTGTTTCAATGTTTCAGCTAAACTGTTCTTGACTACGGTTAACACTTTGTTGTACGTCGCTCTGGATAAGAGCGTCTGCCAAATGCCTGTAATGTAATGTAATGTAATGTATTATTTCTGAAAGTCACACACAAGGTAAGCACCTTGCAATGTATGCGAAAAGTGTCATCCTGGGCAAAGGGCATTTTGCTGTGGAAAAAACGGCTTAAAAAACAGCCTATTGAAGGAGATCAGCTCTGCAAACAGCCGCTCATGTCCTGAGCAGGGCTGGATGACCTGCCTGTCCAATGGGAGGCGAGGAGAGGGCTGGATGACCTGCCTGTCCAATGGGAGGCGAGGAGAGGCAGGGCTCCATGCAGACCCTTCAGGGCCCTTGTGACCTCATACAGACCCTTCCCTGACCTCCTCCTCTCTCGACCGCCGGCTGGAGCCCCGCTCCGGGAGCAGATCCCCTCTCACACACACCTCTGCACCTCCGTCTCCCTCCGAGCCCAACCGCCACGGCGCTAATCCCGTTTTTGGAATACAATGAAAACGGGTTTCTCCCTCCCTCCCTCCCTCCCTCCCTCCCTCTTTCTCTCTCTCTCTCTCTCTCTCTCACTCTCTCCGTCTCTCACCGTATCTCCCCTGGCACGCAGTGCAGCCCGCGAGGCCTGCCAGGGAAGTGCCACTGTCCGTCAGTCACACCTCGTTCCTCTGCCGTGACCTCGCAGTGAGAGGAGCAGAGAGAGACGGTTAGAGATCGAGGGAGAGAGACGGAGGCTTGTTCTCACCACAGGCACTGACACATCAACCCAACGGTGGAATCCAGGTGCGCAGAGGATGAACACCTGCGTCTCACTGTGGAGACACTGGGAGAGAGGCCGTTGTGGACAGACAGACAGACAGACAGACAGTATCAAAGGCAACATTTTTGAGCCTGCCCAGAAAACGGAGACGTGAAACATAACTACATATTTATACATAACTATGTCCTGATACAGGACATCTGTTTTTTTCCCATGTATAAATGTAACACATAGCTTGTAAATCACGTTATCGTACAGAACTACGAGTTGTGGGAGGTGGTAGGTCTCGTGTACAGCGTTTGAGCTGCAGTGAGTTTTGAGTGCAGGTCTGTAACGCGACCATGCGAGTGGAAGGCCTCTGTTGTCGTTTCACAGACTGAAGATGAAACCAGAGTGCTTTCGCCCGCGACGCTATCCCAGGCACAGCTCCGATTTTTATTGGAAGTGGCAGAAGTGGGTGTTAAGCATTTTGCATGCGAGCGATTTACAAGATTATGGTTCCTCTTGAGCCGGGCCCTGCTGACAGCTGTCCTTCCACAGCGATAACTCCCACATCCCAGAAAATACAAAAAAACATTTATTTTTCTTTGTGAAAAAAAAAACAGCTTAATAAAAGGTCCTATTGACATCTCTCCCCCCCAAAAAAAAGAATGTTATTTGAGAATTGGCAACCTCTTCCAAATAATTTAACCAGACGCACAAAGATATGTGACAGCTCAGGTCAGGGCGAGTTCACCCCAGTTCTGCATCAGAACACATGCGGGGTAAATCTGATCTCGCTAATAGCTTTTATTGCTCTTAACATGTATTCATTTAGCCCGACAGGTGAAGCTGATTTGTGCCAGGTTTCTGGGCCTGGGGGCGAGTGGCTAAATGGAGTCTTGTGTGACAGGGCTCAGCGCTCTCCCTGGTCCGGGGCCCAGTGTGAAACGGTGAGAAATTCAATTTAAGAACTTTAAAAAAATAGAAAGAAAGAAAAAATGAACGAAAGAGAGAGAGAGAGAGAGAAAAAAACAGAGCCCTCCCTTTCTCGAGGCAATCTCTCAGAGAGAGAGAGAGAGAGAGATGAGAGAGAGAGAGAGAGAGGGAACAATCAAAACCAGATGTACTTATCGGGCCTAAAAGATAACAAATAGAGCTCAAGTTCTGTCAGAGCGGGACCACCGAGCAAAAGAACAAAAAATGAATTTTGCTCAAGTTTTTATTTATTATTATTTATTTTAACGAAGAGATGAGTCTGGTGGGAAAAAGAAGACCGTCCACACACGCTCGTGAAAGGTTCGGCTCAGTAGGTCTGTTCATGTGCACGTGGTTCCCAAGCGTGGTTCTGTGTTCAGGGAAGCGTGGTTCAGTGTGGCTCAGTAGGTAGAGCTGGTTCACGTGGTTCTGTGTGGCTCAGTAGGTAGAGCGTGGTTCTGTGTGGCTCAGTAGGTAGAGCGTGGTTCTGTGTGCGTTCTGGTTCTGTGTGGTTCTCAGTAGGTAGAGCGTGGTTCTGTGTGGCTCAGTAGGTAGAGCGTGGTTCTGTGTGTCTGACAATGGTTCTTAGGTTCTGTGTGGGTTCGTGGTTCCCATTGGGAGCGTGGTTCCACATATACTGCTCAAAAATGTATGCATTCACTTCTGGCTCAAGTTGGTTTGGGTAAAATGGTAAATGGCATATATCAGCGTGGTTCTTATTATTAGTAGGTAATGGCTCAGTAGGTATATTATGTTATGTTCATGTGAGCGTGGTTCTGTGTGTCTCAGTAGGTGAAGTTCTGGGGGTGTGTGATGCTGGTGGGCCACTGGGAGGGGCAACCTGTTGCTTTGGTAAAATGGTAAATGGCATATGTCACTTATTATTATTAATGGCGTATATTATGTTATGATGGTGGGATGGAGCCAGGAGGGGTTGTTTGGGTGGTGATGGTGGGATGGAGGCGTTGTTTGGGGTCAGGGGTGAGGGGTCAGGGGTGAGGGGTCAGGCGTCAGGGGCAGGCAGGTGGTACCCCAGCGCTGAGAGACGGAGGCTGTGCGCAGTGGGGCCTGGCTCTGTGTGGCCTGCCCTGCACTCTGGCTCGCTGTGTCAGCCGATACGCCCGCCACCCACACACAAAGGAGAGGCAGCGCAGAGCTCAGAGGCGCGGTAACCCCCCCCTTCCCCTGCCCCCCCCCACTCCCGACCTCATCTGGAGCCTCCCACTGGCCCTGCTTTCTGAATGTCCTTTGTGTAACACTAGTTTCCTGGATGTAATTTAAAAATATGAGTTTCTGTTCAAAGCAGTTCTCCACCAGCAGGCCTCACCCTGCTCACACAGAGAGAGAGACAGAGAGAGAGAGAGAGAGAGAGAGACAGAGAGAGAGAGAGAGAGAGGGGGAGAGAGAGAGAGAGAGAGAGAGAGGGGGGAGAGAGAGGGAGAGAGAGACAGAGAGAGAGGGGGAGAGAGGGAGAGCTCTTCAGAACCTGCGCCGTCATGAAACCCCCCCCCCCCCTCATCCGCGGCTCTCTTGTGGTCTGGGGGGGGAGCGTGGGCAGTTCTGGGAACCGACGGGGCGCCGGGGGGTGGGGTTAGCTCTGAGCACCAGCAGGGCACAGGTGGCTTTCAGTGGGAAGGTAAATAAGAAGGTGTTTACTTTGGGGCTGGTGGAGCTACACCTGTCATCACGCTGGGCTCTGGGACCGCGCCACGCTGGGCGAGGGAGATCTCTTTAACGCCGCTGACGTTCACCGCGAGGCCGAGCGGCAGAGGGCCCTTACATCTTATCAACCAGGCTCATCCGTCAAACGAAAGTTAAAACACTATGTCTGTATATATGTGTGTGTATATATATATATATATATAAATAAAAGTTAATGAATACATGAAAGCGTGTGGGAAAACTGTATGTGGTTATACATACAGTACATACATACATACATACATACAGTACATATATATATATATATAGGATACATTCATATTTGTATAAATATAATTTTCTTGTAAAAACATACATGCATACATGGTGTATTTTGCATACTTATTTCACTGTGTGCTGTGGTTCCTATTGCAGTAAAAACCTGTTTGGATTCTGTGCATGACTGACGGCGTTCTGCCAGCGGAACAACACAAGAGTGAGTACGATTCTTTAAAAAATGTCCAAAAGGTTTGCCTGTTCTATGATTAATTATGTACACTGTCTATTAATACATCACCCAAACAAGACCTTCACTGTGATAGCACTTCTCTTGTACATAAAACACAAATAAAAAACAAGCAAACAAAAAAATAAACAAATGATATTCACTTTGGCGAAAAGGTTTATAGCCTAGGCTGGTGGCGGTGAAGTGAGAGCCCCCCCTGGTGTCTGAAAACGGTACTCCTCACCCTATATCCTGACTGGGTGAGAAAGCTCTAGACCTGGGCCTGCATGTACAAAGATTCTAAGAATAGGAGTGCTGATCTAGGATCAGTTTAGCCTTTTAGCTCATAATGGATATGGTTAGGATATGGACAGGGGAAACCTGATCCTAGATCAGCACTCCTACTCTAAGAATCTCTGTACATATGGCCCCTGGTCTCTCAGTGAGAGGCTGAAGTTTGGGACTGTGGTGTAGGCCCTGGCCTCTCTCCTGTAGCCCAGGATTGTCATGTGACCCCCAAATGGGACAGTCTGAGTCGCACGCGCTCACTGGCAGCAGATGGAAAAGAGCAAACTCTTTAAAGAATTTGTTTCTGATTTTATCCCATTTTCTCCCAACCAATTTCACCCTCTCTATTTTCATGTCGTCCACCCCCTCACATTGTGAGTTTGCTGCCGTAGCCCTGAGACCGGCAGTGACAAAGACAAAGTATCGTCTCCTCCGAGACGGCACTCGCCATGCTATCGACTGTAACTCCGGTACACACAGAGCCACTCCTATATGCAGCAAACTCATATCGGCTTCCCTCCCCCCTCCCTGGGGTGGACAGACAATTGCCGCCCCCTAGTGGCACTCCCGGCCGGTGGAATGGAACCCCGGTCGCAGTGACCAGCATCGAACGTTGTAACCGCTAGACCACCCGGGAGGCCCTGCAAGCTCTTAACCTGCTGAACGGAAGAGTAAACCTCCACTGTGCTTCTCAGGGCC